>BSQZ01000011.1:1667500-1685000 GCA_033239005.1 Lamellibrachia satsuma
TAGACAAGAAGAACGGAGATTACCGAGATATTTAATTGAGACTTTTAAGTTGTTAATATGGAAGGAAAAGGTAAATCCAGCTCAGGTTTTTAACATTAATATAAATAACCTCAGAGGCCACAGTAAAAAATTAAAACACAACAATGTATGAAGCTATGTAGACAGTGATGTTTCAGTCAAAGAGTGGTAGATGTGTGGAACTCATTGCCCGACAATAATATATTTGCAACATTAAAAAAATAAATCGATCAAGACTGGTGTAAGATATGGGCGAATTATAAAAGGTTAATCAGTAGCCTAGCAAGTGCCCATTACTTGTAAACGTGAATGAAATATTGTATGTTGTTGTCATCCTTATGTCCTGAATAGCCAATGGTTTGTTCAGTCCGTGTTGAGCGTTGCCTGGTGTGATTCACCAGCCCCACTCAGGCAGTCTCTGTCGCACTTGCTTCAGGCGAAGGTAGTGAGATGAGAAGGCGTTGGATTTACCGACCTCTGTTTTCAGCGGTCCATGTCCTCGGTCAGTTGTGTGGATCGTATCGTTTCCGCTTCTGATGCTCTTCTGAGCAGTCGTACTCCAGTGGTCTGTGTCCAGTAGCCTAATATATGTACTGTTTACCAATGTTTTTAGTTCAATGATCTAGCTGCAGGTTTATGATATTGTAAAGTTAAATATGACATGCGTTTATGATCAATTAATGAAGAATACCACATGCATTGTATACATATTTGTGGCAAATGCTAGATTGAATAATTGTCATTCTAAGTTTAATCGAAACTAATATGATTTATGGTTATGCGTGATCAGACTTTTGCGGTTACAATAAATAAAATGTTAGTGTCAAAGTGCTAAATAGTTTATTATGTATGGTGCAGGCGGACTGCGAATTCCAACCTCAATCACAGCTGGCCATAAAAGGAATTTCATACAGACCGCCTCTGGAACCAACTCTAAGAGGAAACATTTACCATCAGGGACAGAGAACATGTCATGACGAAAACAAACATCTTCCTTAGCGTCTGTTGTCAATATCCAGACGGCTGGTGTGAAATGCTGGCCCCGCCCCGGTGTCGTGAGAAAACAATCAAGTTTGCAACGCTGCTTTTGTGTACCAATAATAAAAAAGCTATGTTTTATCTGCATTTAATTTTAATTTGCTGTCAGTCATTAAGTGGACGATATCATGGAGACAATCGCTGAGCTGGTTTAATGAGCAATTTGTATCCATGTGGCCAACGAACGGTAAATATGTGTATTATATGCGTATAGGTGGCGATGCATTAAGTTTTCTCTGCTAATTACATAGAGTTATTGTTACATTTTGGTGATGATGCCCACGACACAATACATGCACATTACCAATAGCAATAACATGGACGATAATAGGGTGTTATACTAATCCACACACATGATATGTACATGAAGGACGGGCTTCATCTAAGTGGAAAGGGGGCAGCAGTATTTGCGGATGAATCCACAGCAGCAGTAGACAGTGGCATGGGTAGCATAACGAATATTTTTGGTAGTCAATACTATTTAAACTAGAAGCGCAGGGGGGTTACTTAGATATGCCTCAAGCAAGACACGAGGCAACTAGTTCAGATAAACCAATAATAAAATGTCCGAAAAACATGTCTGAAGCAGGTTATAGATGCGTGTGTTTAAATGATAGGAGTATAGTAAATAAGGAAAACGAATTAAACATTATGGTAGAAGATATTGACCCTCACATAATTGGCATTGGAATCATGGGCCAACACAGACATAACAGATGATGAATTAGGTTGACAGGATACGTAATGTTTAGAAGAGATCTAATAGGAAAACGGGAAGGGGTAGTTATTTTTTATGTTAAAGATTCTATTCAGGCTTATGAAGTAAAATTAAAAGGGAAGCAGATTAAGATGAAGCTGTTTGGTGCAAAATAGTTTCAGGAAATTCAAAATTAACTATTTGATTAGTTTACCGAAGTCCAAACATAAACGAAGAGGTTAACACAAAAATACAAAATGCTATAAAGGAAGTTAGTAAAGGGGAATGTATCATAATGGGAGATTTTAACCATGGACACATACCTGGAAATCTCTAGAGAGTACAGGGGGTGAGGAACAACAATTTATATTTTTAATTCAGGATAGCTTCCTTATTCAGCACCTGCTAGCTAGAACCAACCAAGGAGAAAATGTATTAGATATAGTTTTACCATAACAAAAATGATTTAGTGAAAATATAAAAAATACATGAACCATTGGGTAACAGTGACCACAATCAAATTCATTTTGACATCAATCTAAAAGCAGACAGTAAAATTAAAAAAACATATAGGAGAAACTTCCACAAAGGTAACTGTAAAGATATGAGAAAATACTTAGCAAAGCTAGATTGGAATAACACGCTGATGAATAAGACCGCAATTGAATGTTGGAATATTCTAAAATATGAAATTGAGAGTATCATAAATGTGTTCTCGATAAATGTGTTATCTTGAAGAAACAAGGAAAACGGTCTAGAAAGAAACACTTGTCAAAAGAAGCTATTAGAAAAATAGTGTTTAAGCAAACTATGTGGAGGGTTTATAGGAGTACCAAAAAGGATGAAGACTATGCAAATTACAAAAAGGCATTTAACCTAGTCACAACTTAAATTAGAAAATATAAAAGAACCTTTGAAAAAAAATTGGCAGGTAATATAAAAAATGAGAGCAAGATTTTTTATGTTTATGTAAGGAGTAAACAGAAAGTTTGAGATAAGGTCGGACCATTGGAAAACAACAGGGGAAACATAATTTCAGACGGTTTTCAACTGGCAGAGGTCCTGAATTAGTATTTCAGCTCAGTTTTTACAACTTCCAGTTCCATTTACTAAATTTGACGGCAATAAATTAGAACATTTGTAACTCCTGAAATGATAGCAAACAAAATTAAGAAGATGAAAGATAATAAATCACCGGGAGTTGATGGGATTTCACCAAAACTGCTTAAGGAAATTGTTGAGCAACAGGATGATTTAGATAAATTAGTTAAATGCTCAGAAAAATGGCAAATTTTATTAAATTTTGGGACGTATAAATGTATACACATAGAACATGGAAATATGGATGAAGAAAAAAGGGGGATGCTGTACTAGGTAGAACCACACAAGAATAGGACTTAGGAGTAACATTTAGTGCTGACATGAACGTTTCATAGCAATGTGGGATTGCTGCTTCAAAAGGAAATCAAATTCTAGGGCTAATTAGGAGAACTATCATGTATAAGGAGAAATAGCTAATTGTACCCCCGTACAAAGCAATAGTTAGACCACATTAGGAATACTGTATTCAAGCATGGATGCCGTATAGTAAAAAGGACATAGACAAGCTAGAAAGAATACAGAGCAACTAAGATGATTCCAGAATTGAGAGACCTTAGTTACGAAAGTCGCTTATTACAATGTGGTTTGACAACACTAGAGACCAGGAGACTAAGAGGAGACCAAATAGAAATGTTAAAATAGTGATCGGTTATGAGGATGTTGATAGGAATATGTTCTTCAAAGAAGGCAGTAGAACCAGAGGACACAAAGCAGCATTAGTCAAGGAGCAGTGTAGGTTGCATATAAAAAAGTACTCTTTCTCACAGATGGTGATAAATGAATGGAACAAACTGCGAAATGATTGTGTTAATGCTAGTAGTATGAATATGTTTAAAAATAGAATTGACAGATATTTGATAAGGGCGGGCTACACATAGATGAGAAAATTGTTGGACTATCGATAAGCCAATGGCTTCCTTGTCCACTTGCCATCTGGAACTTGTTGTTTGGGATGGCAATCTTGTTAAATCTGTGCGAACGTGAACATGAACACCCTGGATTATATCCAGCCAAACTATTAATATATAATATATTTAATTTCGCTCGTTCTCACCACAGGGTCACCTGGCCGCCCACGGAAGCGACGCCCACAACAAGGCGGTCTTCATCCTGGTGCAAAGCGTTGCACACAAACTGTGGTACGTGAGCAGCGCCGTCAACGTCTGGATCTACGTCGATTTCGATCTACGCTCACTTTCGACGCGACGTCGCCCAGATCTCCTGTCGTCGGCCAGTCGCCGTTCAGCCGTACAACGTGGGATAAATCGAGCAAACTTGATGAAGCCAGAAGAAGGGCGCGTCGCTGACATAGAGCATCTAGCTGTGGCCACGCAGACACTAACTCACTCAGCAAGTATATCGCAATCACAAAGAACAACCGACTCATAAGTTCAGCGGTAATTCCAATATATGTTTGCAGTTGTGAACGTTGAAAATTATATAAAACAATGGAAATAGTATACAGGCATTTGAACCGAAATCACAAGAGCATTAGAACAATTATCTTTTACCCAACATGTCACAAACAAAGATATAAAACAAACATAAATTAAATACTTTTTTAATCGGGTCAAAAAACTAAATCAAAACCTACGCAGTCCTTTTATGAATTGAATAGAAGAAAACTCGCTGTACACAAGGAGAAACGAAAACTAACGTGAGAGACAGTTGTCAGAACGTAATAACGATTGCATGTTCAACGTAACATCATTGTAAGTTAGATGTGCTATCGGCACCAAGTAATCAAACGTAGAGGCAATTATATATCCGGCTGTAATGCCTTGTGATTTTCTGGAGGAAAATTCCTTTTGTAACCGATTGAGTCCATACAAATGATCAAAATGAAAAAACAAGTTGTAAATAAAAAAATTCGAAAAGTCTCATTACGAAATGTTCATGCAAATGCATCTGGTTCAGGGGCGCTTTAATCACATCGTGAGATGCCACCATAACAGAAACTGAAAGCGGGAGATATCCCTCTTTGCATATGACCACAGCGGAAGATTATTTGTTTCGGCCGCCCGTTGAGTCTGTGAAAATTCTATATTGCAAATCGAGAAATCTAATGCCTTCAGGAGAGGTTTTTGCATGTGGAAATGTGTCAGTTTTTTTGCAATAGACAGGAATTCGCTTAACAGAATCACTTCTGGCCAGATACATTTGATTTTGTTAAGCGGTTGATTGTCTAAAACGGCGTACTGTAATACTGCGTGAGTAGGAAATGATTATGTTATCCGTGATTTCTGTTATGCTATGTCACTGTATTACCACGGTATCATGTTTATACCACGTTGCAATGACAATTAAATCTAGGCGGGGTGTTTGCGTGGAAATCGGGAGATTGTAAGTAATGGTATGGAGATCTGGTGGCGAGGTAATTTGTTTTTAGAAAATCTGGAGTACATGAGCAATTGTTTAATAGAATCAGCCGTTTAGTAGAACAAACATATTTGCTCAGACAGAATCAGCCCCTATTCCCGCTTTATTAGAATGCGTCGCTTAGGTGAATCGGCCGCTTATTGTAATCCAACTGCCCCTGTATTAATTTGAGCAGAATCTATGCCCAGTATCTGACGAGGGCGTAGACACTCCAGGCGCCAGTGAAGGCCGAGACTGCAGCCGTCGCCAACAACGTGTCGACACTGACAGACTGCAGGAGCCAACGCCATGGCAGCCGCGATGGTAAACCACGTGAGAACAGCAATGGTCAAAACGACGAGGAAACGTCTCCACCGACAGTCGCTCACTTCGGCCGACATATGGCCAACCACCACAGATTGTTTGATGAGTGTCGTATTGTCGCACGATGTGTCACCGTGCTGTCATTCGCAGCCTATGACTGGACGGGAGCCTGTAAAGATGAGCACGACGCCCATACCGACGTTGACGACGACTGGAACGATAAACAGGTGGATGCCGCGTGATGTCGATGCTACGGCGACGAAACACAAATGCAGATCGATGGACGGCGCCATCTTCCTCAGAAGAACAGAGGCAGTGACGCAGACGACACCGGCAATTGCGACATCTCTGCACAGATTCGTCGCACGCGAGCGGTGTTGACGAAACAGCTCAAACTCCTGATCGAACGCCAAGAATGTGTTCACTTGACGAATGATCACAATAACGCCGCTCCCAACAAGACACGCTCCGAACAACAGGAAGTTGTCGATGTGGAAGCGTGTGCACTGTAGCGTTAAAGTGACGTCATTTCCGGCGTTGAACGACACCCACGGCTGCAATACGACTGAGGCAAGGACCGCGCACAGAGACAATTCGACGACACTCGAGTAGCGAAGGATGAGGCGGAACGTCTCCCAGCGGATGAGAAAGCGACAGCGGGTCGTCAGCCAGATGATGTAGGCATTGGCGAAGAAGCCTATCGGTAGCAATATGCCCATCAGTGCCGAAAACGTCGGTATGCTCCGAAGAAACATCTCGCCATCTGCGCTGACGTTACTTATCATCTCTTCGTAGTTGTTTCGCCAATCTAACATCATTTTCTTATTGGGAATGTCGTGTCTTGTCTAAAAGAGAAATAGAGCATGACATTATTTATACGTATATAAATGACAATAATATATTGTACGGCGCAGTAAGGTTAGTGGAAGCATAGGGTCTACTTATGTATATTCGAGCCCCCACGTAAATTATTGGAGGTTGGAACCCTTAAAAAGATCAAGGCAACAGCCAAGTGGTAATAGTGAAACCATGGGTTATCGGTCAGACCATATTCACAAATTCATGAAGCCTATAGAGCATGTTGGGATTAGTTGTGTCAGTAAACCGCCTTAGCTGGATCGTGTTCCACCGAGGGGCGCCACTGTTTTGTTGGATGCGCCCTCTGGGGCCGGTGTAGCAAGTTCAAAATCCCTCGAAAACACTACAGTAATGTGCGTAACGTATGTTAAAACACTGTATATACAGTAACCATGTGTAAAACACTACGGCTACATTTACAACACACTATGAAATTAGAAAATTTACGAAACAACAGCTGTGAAATTGGAGCCATTTGTTTACAAGAAACATGGTTATCCAATTACTCCAACATTTCTTTGCTGCAAATAGATGGTTTTACATTAATCTCTCAAGGTAAAATTTGTAGTGCTCATGGCGGCCTATCGATATATCTTAGTAATAAATATGACTATAAAATATTATCTATTAACAATGTATCAAATGTATGGGAAGGACAGTTTATTGAGATAACTGGAAAAACTATCCAAAAAAAATTATACTGGGAAATATATATAGACCACCAAGAGATGTTATTGAGAATTACAAGACCTTTATTGACGAATTAACCCCGATACTCACTCATTTACAAAAACTAAAGAATGAAGTTATCATAGCAGGTGATTTTAATATTGACTTACTGAAAATCAAAGAAAAACCTGTATTTAGTGAATACTTTGACATGATCAGTGCACAAGGCTTCTTTCCTAGAATCACATTGCCTACCAGATTTTCAGAACATCGTGGTACACTTATTGACAATTTTTTATGTAAACTGTCAGAGGGGTCATTGAACTCCACTTCTGGCATTTTAATCAACCAAATTTCTGATCATCTTCCCTGTTTCATTTGCATGGACTGCATATTAACTCGAGACACGGTACCCAAATTCATAACAATAACACAGAAAAGTCCGGATTCGCTAAATAAATTTAGATTAGAATTAATACACTCAAACATTTATGATAAACTAAATAAGAATATTGATGGTAATCGCAACGAAAATTATAACATTCTTGAAGAAATTATTTTATATACTATGATTAAATGCTTACCCACTAAGACAATTAAATATAACGAACATAAATATAAAAAATCGTCTTGGATTACTCAAGGTATTATTAGATCAATAACGTTTAGAGATAAGCTATATCTAAAAATGAAGCAAACTACTATAGACACAGCAAGATATCAGGTCCTTAAAACTAATCTGCACGCTTATAATAAAATTCTTTAAAAAAAATATTCGTCTGGCCAAAAAAATATATTTTGAATCGAGATCTGAGAAACATAAGAACAACATTAAAAAAACATGGTCAATTATTAAAGAAATAATTAATGAAACAACAAAGACTGAACAATTTCCTAACTCTTTTAAAATTGATGGAACAACTGTTACCGATAAAACGGATATTGCCAATCAATTTAATTTATTTTTTACAAATATTGGTCCCAAACTTGCATCACAAATAAGTAGTAACGGCAAATGTCATAGAGATTATTTGAAAAACCAGACCATACATAAATTCACGTTTAAACCTATAAGTGAAGATACTACAATTAATATAATTAACCGTATGCATCCTAAATCTAATAGTGGCAAAGACGGCATATCAACTATATTATTAAAAACAATAAAACATGAAATTTGTAAACCTGTCACCACAATACTCAATCAATCTTTGTCAACAGGTATATTTCCTGACAAACTAAAAGTTGCTAAAGTATTACCACTATTCAAAAAAGGTGATAATACCATTTTTGATAATTACCGTCCAATTTCGATCTTACCAGCAATTTCTAAAGTATTTGAGAGAGTCATATTTGACCAACTACACGAATATTTCCACAATAGAGAGCTATACTACAGTAGTCAATATGGCTTCAGAGAGAAACATTCAACCGAACTTGCCACCCTTGAAATAATAGACAGAATTATTCAGGAAATGGACAAACATCTAACTCCAATAAATATATATATTGATTTATCAAAAGCCTTTGATACAATAGACCATAATATACTCATGGATAAATTAAAGCACTATGGCATAAAAGGCAGAGCATTTAACCTCTTTAAGAACTATTTATCAAATCGTAAACAGTACGTACAATTTGGACACGTAAAATCTAAAGAAGCATATATTACTACTGGTGTCCCGCAAGGGTCGATATTAGGACCTTTGTTGTTCATTATATACATTAATGACCTACCAATTGCTAGTGACCTTTTCAACTTCATAACTTATGCTGACGATACAACCCTAACCAGTACATTAGATGTCTTTAATCGACCCGGTGACTTAAATAACAATATAAACGAAGAACTAAACAAGATATGTGACTGGCTTAACGTAAACAAACTTGCTCTAAATGTTGACAAAACTAAAGCTATGATTTTTCATATGCCACAAAAGAAAGTAGAAAAGCCTGTGCTATTAGTAAATGGAACTGTAATTGAATATGTAAATAACTTTTGAGCATATTCTAAGGACAATGTACAATTCTATCATATTACCTCATATAAACTATGGTATATTGGCATGGGGGTATCAAACGCAACGCATATTTATACTTCAGAAAAAAGCAATTAGAATAATCACGTTAAGTAAATATAATGCACACACTGCTCCTATTTATAAAGAACTCAAATTATTAAAGGTCAGTGACATCTACAAGCTACAAGAACTTAAGTTTTATCATAAATTAATAAATAAACAACTACCTGAATATTTTTATAATATACCTTATACTAACACTTTTGAAATACATCAATATGACACACGAGACAAAAATCGCTTATTTATGTCAAGAAATAATCATGTTTTCGCAAACAAATGTATTAGATACAGCATGATTAGAACTGTTAACAATAGTCCAAATGATATTACTGACAAATTGTTACATTTGCCGAAATCAGGGCATACGTGAATAGTTATTTATTTGTGTAATTAATATGTAGGTATATCTTGTAGGCAGCCATACATATGCATATATGTACATGGATATGCTTGTATACATATAGCTTATACATACATATATATATATATATATATATATATATATATATATATATATATATATATATATATATATATATATATATATATATATATATATATATATATATATATATATATATATATATATATATATATATATATATATATATATATATATGATTATTATATAATTATAAACTTAGTACTTTTATTATTGCTATCACTTGTATTCTTAATTTTTAATATAATATTTTTAATTGCTTGACTAAACCAGTGGTGGCTCCCATGATAGCGACATACTCAATGTCTTAATGGGAGTCTCCGTGACCATTTATTTTATTTACTTTGTTTATATGTCGATTGTGTTACATTTACTTGGTCAAAATAAATGAGTCTGAGTCTGAGTCTGAGTCTGAGTCTGAGCTATATGAAGTTGAAAACCCTCAGGTCCAACATTAACATATTAATTATCATTTATCATGAATTTCAACTATCGATGTATCGCTCAAAGCAGTAAAAAAATCCTTGGGAAAAGGATAAAAGCCAGGTTTGTGGCTGAATGTAATGGGAGTTTAAAAGCCATATCGTACGTTCAAAATACTCCATCTGTCTTTAACATACATTGAAAATACCATATTTTGCTTTGGATTTCAATATAATTGTTCAATCCTGTAAAATGTAGAACGCTTACGCCTGAAGTCTGTCACCGGATGTAGTATGTCGCGTGCTCGTAAATAAAGCAATGACTGTTTTATATTGGAGTACTGTCTTGTCTCTGTTAACTGATACACACCGTAACATTCTGGCGACGAGAATTGAGACGATGTTTGAAGATACTCGACACAAATTTGAGACGCTTAAGTAAGTGAAAATCGTTACGTTGAGACTGGCCTCAGACGATTTGGTGTTCGAAAGTAAATCGACTTCGCGCGAAAACAAGATGGCAGGCCACATCGGAACTTTGGGGAAGTTTGACCCGAAAACAGAGACTGTGACTTCTTACGAAGAACGGCTTAAACTGTACTTGGTCGCTAATAACATAGCGGCAAATAACGCAAACGCAGAAAAGCGCAAAGCCATATTTCTGAGTGAGGTAGGAAAAGAAATTGTCCAAGTTCTCTCAGACTTATTCAGCCCGGACGAACCTGCAGATAAAACACTCGCTGAACTTTTGAAAAAAAGATGAAAGACCACTATGAGCCAGTCCCAAATGAGATGGCAGAGTCGTTTAAGTTTTAGACACGAGGCCAAGCTGAAGACGAGAGTGTAACGGACTATAGCTTGGCTATAAAGAAACTCACTGTTCATGCAAATGTCCCAGATTTGAACAGATGGTTGAGGGACAGGTTTGTAAAAGGGTTGAATCAGAAGTATGCAAGCGTTCAAGAGAAATTAAGCAACACGACAGGCTTGACATTTGAGAAGGCTGTGGAAGTAGCAGTGAACATGACAATGGTGAAAGAAAATGCTAGGCGGTTTCATTCGGTAGGGGGCGCTACAGGCGGCACTGTATCCCGTGCAAGTGTTAATCGAGTGAGGTTCGCCGCAGCCGCACCAGGTGAGGGAAGGTACCCTAAACATAGTGACATGACTGGGAAGCAGCAACAACAGGCATCAGGACAACAATGTTGGCGTTGTTATGGCAAACATGCCCCGCAGGCATGTAAGTTTAAGTCAGAACAATGTTTCCGCTGTGGAAAAAAGGGCCATATCACAAGGTCGAAGGCATGTAAAGGCAAGCCACGAATTCGTGCCGTTACCGAAGAAGCACCCAAAGGGGATGATAACCACTTTGGAGTATACAGCACGTACACTGTAGGAGCATTTAAGAACACTGGCATCAGGGTGCCTGTGTGCATTGAAGGCACCAATTTTGACATGCAGCTGGACGCAGCAGCAGACGTGACATTGCTTCCGGAGAACTTGTATCGCAAGCACTTGAGTCATCTGCCACTTAAACCAGCTGGTATTGTCATGAAGACGTATGAGAACCAGACGGTTGAATTGGTCGGCAAGATTCTGGTAATCGTGAAGTATGAAGACCGTTGATAGTAACGAGAGGGAAAGACAAAGCAGCACTATTTGGTCTACATTGGTTGGAACTCAATTGGCATAAAGTATGCTACATGAGAGTATCTGTGGCAGGAGTTCTGCAGAAGCACACACGGGTCTTCAGGGAAGAACTTGGCACACTAAAAGGGTTTGCCGCAAAGATTCACGTTGGTGAGGGAAAACCACCCAAGCTCTTCAACACATGACCGGTTCCCTACGGCATGAGAAAAAAAGTGGAGCAAGAATTGGACCGGTTGGTACAGACAAACGTGATGGAACTAGTGAGGTACTCCGATTGGGCAACTCCGATAGGTCCAGTTCTCAAAGCGGACGGCAAGGCACGGGTGTGCGGTGACTACAAGTTGACTGTGAATAGATTCTCACATCTCGAACAGTACCCCATTCCAACCCTGGATGACCTTTGCGAGGAATTGATGGGTGGAAAGCATTTCAGTAAGCTGGACTTGAGTCACGCATACTCGCAACTTCCATTGAACAACAAATCGAAGGAGTATGCCACAGTGAATATCCACACAGGACTTTTCTGTTACAATCGTCTCCTATATGGGATTAGTTCGGCACCCGCTATTTTCCAGCGCACCATGGAAAATATCTCACAGGATATACCATGTGTTGCCCTATACTTGGACGACATCATCCTGACGGGCGCGGCGACGGCTCACCACCTAGAAACGCTGGATCTGGTCTTGGGTAGGCTAGAAGAAGCAGAATTGCGGCTCAAGAGAGAAAAGTGCATATTCCTCGCAGACGAAGTGGTGTACTTGGGGCACAATATTGACCAACAAGGTTAAGACAAGGTTGAGGCCATCCAGAAAGCCATATAACCTCAGCTCCGTACCATCCGGCATCCAATGGTCTTGGTGAATGGGCAGTACAGACCGTAAAATCCGGCATCACCAAAACAGCGGGAGACAACACGTCAAATTTTTATTTGACTATCGTAGAACTCCGCAGTCAACAATTGGCAAGTCGCCAATGGAAATTCTGAACAATCGGAAGATGAGATCTCGTTTAGATCTCCTACACCCGAGTCTGCAGGGGAAGATTCACAAGAAACAGATGATGAAAGAGACGAATGACCGCAGGGCACACGAACGACACTTTGAGCCTGGAGATAGCGTGTTTATCAAGAATTTCGGCCCAGAGCTCAAGTGGTTGGTCGGAACAGTTGCTTACGTCACAGGTCCGGTGTCGTACACAGTGGTCCTGGGGGACGGCAGAGAGTGTCGGAGACACGTCGATCATGTTCGTGCGCGTCATGCGAACACCCGTTCGGCTGTCACTAAGACTCGTAGCTATCAGGTAGACGCTAGACTGCAGTGCAGGAACGCTCCAAAGCACCGAGTTCAGTGCTACCGAGTATCGAGCTGAATGTCCCTGCAGCGACATCAAATACACAGGCTGCGATTGTGTTGCCAAGCATGTCACCAGAACCGAGTACAATTGAGAGTGATGATGACGTGACAGGCACTAGCGAGAAAGCAGTATCGGGACTGTCGCCCCACAGCACTGACATGCTGGGCGCTTCTACACCCGCTAGAAAATCTGGCAGACGTCGCTTAGCACCAGCTTGGCAAGCCGACTAGGTAGTGAAGTGATTTAGCAATGAGATCAGTCATCGATGGCCAATAAGAATAACGGCTGTGGTCTCACAGAGAATTTGGAGGCAGTCTACCCTCCAATTCCGTAGTTTTAGATAAGGGGTTATTGTAGAATAATCAGTCGTTCAGTCTATTATATATTTCGCAGCACATTCCGCAAGAACCCTTCATAAGAACATTTGGACATTATTTTGAAAGTGAATGGATTGTTTTTTCAGCTGTGAACTTTGAAAATATTGTTTTCTTAGAGGGGAAGAAGTGTGATAATTTTGTTGTGATCAAGCAGATCATTTGCACACGCCTGGGCTTAAGTCTGTCACCTGACGTGTGTCGCGTGCTCGTAAATAAAGCAATGTCTGTTTTATATTGGAGTACTGTCTTGTCTCTGTTAACTGATACACACCATAATATCAATCATCGTCATGTTTACAATAGGCGCGGCCAATTAACAAAGAAATGTAATTAGTAGTAGATTTTGGATATCAAGAATGTTTATATATACTCGAAAAGACACACTACTTCTTGCAAGTATTGTTCTACGTCACCGAGCCCTTTTGGGTTTACACCAGCAAATATTTCTCCTTGTTTGAAAAAACATCCTGATGAACATTTTGTTGATTTTTTAATATGTGACTATTCTCGGTACCGTTTTTGTAATCGCTGGATTCCAACGTGTTTTGTTTCTAGATATAATTTTTCGTAGATACTTACAAAAGAAGTCGAAATGGAAAATATACACGTGAAATGGCAATTCAAATAAATGGGAAAGTTAGACTATTATACTAAAAGGGAATAAAAACAATGATTGCTTGAAACCGTATTATATGGCACCTTGTAGTCTATTTCCATTTCCCAACACACAAAAATCATTAGAATTTAATTAATTCAATTAATAATTCCAAATAATACTCTGGTCTACCGGCCTGCCTCGATTTCTAAAAAGTTAAAGGATCATTTAAAAAACGCAACTATTAATTAAAAAAGAACTAGCTCATCGTCTCAAAGTCTTTTCAAACAAGTTAAGGAATAATTAAAAATAAATAAAAGTGTAGATTAAAAATAATTGATTGATCGTCTCAGCGCATTCAGGAATCATCTAAAAACATTAAGGGGTAATCTCAGAAAAAGGGGTCTACTCAAAAAGTTTAATGGATGTAGTTGCAAATGGTTAGTTTGTATTCATTCGTTTAGGTGCATAACCCCAACAAAATGCCTTCTGTTTCCATTTAAGGGAAAATCAAACAAAATATAAAATTAAGGGGTACATTTAAAAGTTATGACATTAAGAGGTAATCCACAAAACTAAAACTAACTTTGAATTAAAAAGCAATCACCTCAAAACGTAAAATAAGAGCCTGATTTTATGAAATTTTTAGATGACTAATGTTTTGAAGGCCCCTTAATGTTGCCTTTTGATATGAATACATTTTTATTTTAGAAAACTCATTAATTATATGAGATGACCCCTTAATTTTTTCAGATGATGAGTTAGTTACTTTGTTAAATGACTCCTTTTTAAAATATAATTTAAATGTGTTCGATAAAATCCCTTAATTTTAGTCATTTTAGGTGCCCTTTAATCGTTTAGGTGAAGAGTTTAGTTGTCTGAAATTACCCTTAACTTAAATGTTTGAGATAACCCCTTAATTATGTCAGTTGAACCCTTATTTTATTATTTTTGCGAATAACCTGAAGTTTTTATATAATATCACATTGAATTTTGAGATTTCCTATAACTTGTCTGAGATGACCCCTTAATTTTATCAAATTATTATCAGGTATTTCTTTTGAGCATTTTTAATGATCTCTTAAATAATTGTTTGAGATGATCCATTAATTAAGTGTAGATGACCTTTTTCATTTGTTGAGGTGACTCTTTTTAATGACACCCCCCTTCTTCCTTACCTCTCTGTCTGTCTCAGTGCTATTGTTTGCCAACATGTAGTTATTGCCGTGCGTTACCTTGGAGGTTATTTGAACGGCATTCTATATGTCCTCCCGGAAAACACACGGTTCACTCGTTCTGAGATTTCTGTAAATCATACGTTTGTGAACGTCGAGTGGGTGTCAGCATGGCTAGCCGTTATAAGGATGAACATGATGATGATAACGATGAGGAGGAGGAGCAAGATGATGAGGCTGAGGATGTCATCATCTTCGTCATCATCATCACCATCATCGTCATTATCATCATTATCAATAAGATCGCTTAATTGTCTTCATCTTCTTCTTCATCATCATCATAACCATTTATCACCCTCATCATCACTGTCGTTATCATCATTATTATTATTATCATTATCAACATCATTATTATCATAATCAGTATCATCATCAGCGTCATAATTATCATCATCATTATCATCTTCACTAAGTTGACCTCTTAATTGTCATCATCATCATAATAATCATTTATCACCCTCATCATCACCTTCTTCATTAGCATTATTAACATCATCATCATAATGATTATCATGATCATTTTTATTACATTACTGGTCGGTTTATTACATTACAGGTCGATGGTGGTGGTGGTGGTGATGATGATGATGGTGGTGTTGATGATGTGTTAATAATCATAATTTGACAGCTATTTGTTTAATGTGAATGTATCGACACGAATACCATGTGTAAATTGCATGCTGGACAGCACAGTCGATATCCGTAGACAAATAACTCATTATAATGATATAATAATTATATTTACAAATGGTGGTTTATTACAACACACATTCAATACATAGTTTATAGTATATATCATGACTTTACGATAAAAAGGTTCAGACTCTGTGCGTTTAAAGAGTTTACACAAAAGTCATTGTTTTGGGCCTATGCACATAGAAAAGTTACTAAAAACATAACCATTTGCAACCAAAATTAAGAATGTCACGCGAGTTGTTTACTAGGAAAACCTTGTTGAACACACAACATCTTAATTTCACGGGCCGCGCAGTAAATTAGGTAACTTTACGTCACGAGTGTCAAAGTCTGTCAATATTCGCTCGCCAAATAAAACTATATTTGTGTACACAAATTCCTAAGCTTGCCAACAGCATATGGCCATGCTGTTTGCGTCAAAACTCAACTTATGTAACGTAGTTTGGCCTTTGTTTACTAAACTAGTCCGCTTTATGTCAATACGGAACGTTTGCCTGAGACTTTGCGTTGATTCTGTGTATGCTAGCCCCAAAAACCATGTCATTTATTTCGCTTTTACGTCTATAATATAAAGTAGTTTGTGGCTACCCAGCCCCTGCAGGCGTACCATATGTACGTAGTACTGGATATCTTTAGAAATTAAGGTCAATAAAAATTTTATTAATATCAACAAAATGGTGAAAGAGAAAGACGACTCATGTTGTAGCGATTGCAATTAAAATATATATAAATTAGGCTTGACTTAAAAACTGAATAGCTTTAAAATCAACAGTGGTGTCCCTATAGTTAACAGTATGTGGAATTACTTCAATGTATTATATGTATTTTGTAGGGGTATATGTGGTATCTGCATCATCGTCCTGCGCGGGCTCAATTACTCACACGCGCTCTCGTCAGATCGCTCCACCTGCATTGCTGTCTGCACGTGGTCGCTAACGTCATTGTCATATTGTTTTATTAATTGGATTGTGGATGGATGGATGGATGGATGGATGGATGGTTGGTTGGTTGGATGGATGGATGGATGGATGGATGGATGGATGGATGGACGGATGGATGGTTGGACGGATGGATGGATGGATGGATGGTGGGTGGGTGGATGGATGGGTGGTGGGTGGATGGAAGGATGGATAGATGGATTGGTGGATGGATGGATGGATGGGTGGTGGATAGATGGATTGGTGGATGGATGGATGGTTGGATGAATGGGTGGATGGATGGATGGGTGGTGGGTGGATGGTGGATGGAAGGATGGATGGATGGTGGATGGACGGGTAGTGGATGGATGCTGGATGGATGGATGGGTGAACGGGTGGATGGGTGGTGGATGGATAGATGGATGAATGGTGGATGGGTGGATGGTGGATGGATGGATGGTGGATGGATGGATGGATGGGTGGTGGATGGATGCTGGATAGATGGGTGGTGGATGGATGGGTGGTGGATGGATGCTGGATGGATGGATGATGGATGCGTGGTGGGTGGATGGTGGATGGATGGGTGGTGGGTGGATGGTTGGTGGGTGGATGGATGGATGGTGGATGGGTGGATGGGTGGTGGATGGGTGGTGGATTGAT
>BSQZ01000011.1:1690000-1957500 GCA_033239005.1 Lamellibrachia satsuma
TTACAAAATGTCAACTTTGTACGCTAAAACTCCCAGCAAATGCCCCCATCGCGGGCTGTTACGCGGAATTGTACCACTAGCGGAACTCACTTTGACTTAGCATAAATTAGCATAAATAATTAGCTTCAATATTTGAATCATCGTTGCTCTGCTGCTCGCATAAAACATATTTGTATAATTCTAGTTGCACTGAATGGCATACACGCCTATACCACGGGAATTGAAGCGGTTGTCGATCAACACGCTCCCGTCCAAAGAAAGTCGATAACACTGAGACCAAACGCGCAATGGTATTCAGACGAACTGAGATACGCCAAACACTCGCGCAGGTGAGCACAGAATATATGGCGGCGAACCAAACTTATCGTTCATCGACAGCTGTTCAGGGAGCAATGCAACGCAGTCAACAAACTGATGTTCAGTGCTAAGAAGACATTCTTTTCTGCAAAGAAATCAGAGACTGCGGCAAAGATCAGAAACAACTATTCAAATTAACGTGTCATTTGATGGGTAACACCTGACGGGTAATCTTACCAACCCATGAATCGGCCGAACAGTTAGCGACTATTTTCGGTGGCTTTTACATTGACAAAGTCGCTACCATCCGACGAAACATCAACATCGGCAACCCAAGTGACATCTACGAAAAGCATTGAACGATGACGTCATGTTTGACGGAATCCCGCTTCAAATGTTTCTGCCAGTCACCCATGATGACGTGAAGCGAACAAATTCGCCCAACAAGTCATGTGACTTAGACCCGATCCCTACGCGGCTTTTGAGGCAGCGTCTGGATCATTTCGTGCCGTTGATTACAGCCATTATTAACAAATCGTTGGCAACGTCAGTGGTACCCGCATGTTTCAAACGTGCAGTTGTGAATCCATTGCTTAAAAGGCCGGGCCTCGATAAGGAAGATCTGAATAATTATCGGCCTGTGTCAAACCTTCCATAGGTGTCAAAACTTCTCGAGAAAGTGGTAGAACACCTTTTGAAAGATTGCCTGAACATCAACAATCTGCACGATTTTCACCAATCGGCGTACCGAAATAATTACTCAACCGAGACAGCTCTTGTGCAATGTTTCAATATGGCGATGGTAGACACGGTTCCAAAATCACTGCTATAAAATTAAAAAATTTCGTGATGAAGCTACAATCTGTCGACTTTCAAGCATCATTGTGACGCCCAGTTAAAACATGCAGGGTATAAGTAATTGTGTGAGTAATTAGCACGAAACTAAAATTCGCTACGTCAACCGACCCACAATATCGCCCAACAACCACCATGCCTCCTAGAAATGACGATTTAAAAACGGATATAGCCGACATCAAATAAATCATCACTGCAATGTCTGTGCACGTCTGCAGATGAGCTGAAACAGAGCAACTCTACGAACGAGGAGAAGATAAACGAACTACTCAGAATGATAAACGCGAAAGATGAGAGAATCGAAATTCTAGAAAACCGTGTGAACGAATTGGAGCAGCATTCACGAAAACGTAACACTATAGTAAAAGGTTTGAACTTGCATAGCTATGCACATACAACAACCCGCTCGAGATCTGAGAGGACATCCACTCAAACAAATGACGGAAAGATGGCTCGACGCCTGTGATCTTCCAGTTCTTGTCAACTGACAAAAAGACGGAAATCATACGAAAACGGAAAATGTTGAAAGGTAGTGCAGTCTTCCTGAATGAACATCTTACCCAGAAGAATAATGAACTGTTTGCGGAGGCCCGACGGCTCAAAAAAGAACGGAATATAGTTGGCACATGGACGATGAACGGCAACATCTTTGTGAAAAAGACGGAGCAGACCAATAGAGTGATGATCAAATGTAAAAACGATTTGGACAAACTCTGATATGGCAGTATTTGGACAGAGAGTTTACTTATGGTCCATGAAGATCATGTGTGTTATGAACACAGTTATATGGACTCTTTTGTATTTTACTATCTTGTGTCTTGGATTGCAAATTCTGCAAATGTTGTGTGTTGTGAACACATTTTTATGGACTCTTGTATTTTACTATCCAGTGTCTGGTAGTGCAAATCCTGCAATTTTTTTCTATTTTCATATATGCAGTATTATCACATTTAATTTATGATGGCTAATACTCAGATCAAATTAGACTCATGTCTAATATGTAACCAAACGTAAACAGTTATGCCATAAAATGTTATTTATCATAAACGATGTGCAAAAATAACAAAAGAACAATTCGGATTAATCCGTTGCAAAAATGTAAATTATCGATGTACAACATGTTATGAAGTTTTTCCATTTCAATATGTTAGTGATGATGAATTTGTGTTTGAGAATTCTTCTGCTGAAGATAATTATGACCTTTATAAATTAATAGATAACTGTTCATAATTTAATTTCAATTCCTTCAAATACTCGGATTATAATCCCCATGATTTTGATAATGATATAGACCCAGAAAACTATTTCTACAATAATCTATCGTCAAAATGTCTGTATTACACCAACCTACAATTCACTGAGAAAATCGGAAATGAATTATCGTTTATACATTTCAATGCCAGAAGCCTAAAAACTAATTTTCAAAAGATTAAAGACTATATTTTAGAACTCTGCGTAACATTTGACATAATCGCTATATCTGAAACATGGATAGAAACATATTTAATTGATGATTTTAATATAAACAATTATGATGTTTATCACATCACAAGAGGAATCCGAAGAGGTGGTGGTGTTGCTATATACACAAATAAGGAATTATTTTGCAAAATGGTGGAAAGTAAATAATTTGTAGTAGAGAATATTCTTGAATGTATTACTGAAGAGTTAACCATAAAGAACCACACAAATGTTGTGGTCAGTTGTATGTACAGAACTCCAGGGTCAAACCTAGATACCTTTTGTGAAAACGTAGAACATATTTTAAGTAATGCTAAAACTATTAAAACGATATTTACGTGTGGTGACTTTAACATAGATTTGCTGAAATATGATACTCATAGTAATACTAAAAAATGACTAGACACAATGTATAGTCTGGGTCTTTACCCATTAATTGACAAGCCTACTAGAGTCACAGAGAGTTCAACTACATTAATAGATAATCTATTCAACAATGAATTGCGCTACAATCTAACTTGTGGTATCTTGTTCAATGATATTACTGACCACTTACCGATTTTTGCACTTTGCGAGTATAACATAAGCAGATGTAATGTAAATGAATTTCATTATATCAGAAAGATAAACGAGGATGCATTGGCTTCATTTTCCGATGAACTGAGTCAGTAATCTTGGGAATATGTTCTCAATACAAATGATGTTAATCAAGCTTATAACTTTTTTCTCCACATATTCATTGATATATTTAACAAACATTGTCCAGTGAAAAGAGTTTCCAGGAAAAGTTATGTTTAAAAAAACCCTCGTTCACCAAAGGTTTAAAATGTGCTTGTACAAAGAAAAATAAATTATATAAAGCGTTTACTGTATCGAGATCCGCTGCAGCAGAACAAAAATACAAAACTTACAAAAATAAATTAACATCGATATTAAGAATTACTGGAAAAAAACTACAATGGCACATTGTTAGAAAAGCAGAAAACAAATGTTAAAGAAACCTGGAAAATATTAAATAATGCAAATAACAAATGCTACAATAATCCAACATGCCCCGAATCCTATATAAAAAACAACAGCGAATCTCAAGCAAAAAGCATATTGCTAATGGATTTAATAATTTCTTTACTAATGTTGGCCCCAACTTAGCAAAAAATATTTCCTTACATGAAAATTATGCAAATATTTATGATTACTTAGAAAGGAAAGAAGAACATACTATGTTTCTAAGTCCTGTTCATGACCTAGAAATTATAAGAACTGTACAAAATTGTAAAAGTAAAAGATCAACTGATTACAGTGATATTCATATGAGCTTAATAAAGAAAGTAATTACCAAAATAATTAAGCCATTTAGTCACATATGTAATGTATCCTTTCAAACAGGTGTATTTCCAAGCAAGATGAAAATTGCCAAAGTTGTACCACTATTTAAGTCAGGTGAAAAGAATGTGTTTACAAATCACAGGCCAATATCATTATTACCACAATTCTCAGATATGTTTGAGAAACTATATAATGATAGGATGGACTTATTCCTAAATAAGTACGACATACTCAGTCCAAGGCAATATGGTTTTAGGTCTAATATGTCAACAACTGAGGCTCTTTTGGAATTGGTTGAAGAAATTCTCTAGAAAACAACAAATATGCTATTGGAGTGTTTATTGACCTAAAGAAAATCCTTTGACACTGTTGATCATGATATACTGTGTAAAAAAACTACATTTATATGGTGTGCGTGGTATCTCACATAAATGGATACAGAGTTACTTAGAAAATAGAAAACAATTTGTCAATTTTAATAATTGTGATTCAAAAATACTAAATGTATCGTGTGTTGTTCCACAGGGTTCCATTTTGGGACTAAAGTTATTTATCATGTATATTAATAACATTTGTAAAGTTTCAAAGGTGTCTAAGTTTATTTTATTTGCCGATGATACAAACATATTATGTTGTGATAGGGATTTAAATGAACTTGTTAGGATGATAAATAATGGACTTTAGCAGGTGTGATTTTCTGTTAATCGATTATCTCTTAATGTAACAAAAACTAACTACATGATTTTTGGAAATCGCAAGTTGACTGCTGATATTTCTGTAAAAATAAATAAATAAATTATAAATAGAGTAAATGCCACAAAATTTTAGGTGTAATGATTGATGACAAGTTAAACTGGAAAAATCATATTTTATCAGTTAGATCTAAACTGTCAAAGAGTTGTGCTATTATGTACAGAGCCAGTTTCTTGATTAACAAATGTGGTATGCATATTTTGTACTTTTCTCTTTTTATGCGTTATATTATGTATTGTGCAGAAGTGTGGGGTAAGACATATGCTACAAATGTTTAGTTTTATTACAGAAAAGGGTAATAAGATTACTTTGTGGTGCCTTGATCATACAAATATACTATTCTGGTAGTTTAGTTGTTTATTTTTTATCTAACCTGATATGATTATGCATGAAAATGGTGTTGTTGCACTTTGAATTATTTTTCTTGCACTTTCGTTCTAAATATCTATTGATGTCAAAAGCAATTAAAAGGGTAAACATCATAAGTATTGCCCTTCTTTTTTTACCCTTTTTTAACAATTTGTTTTTTCTTTGATATATGCACTGTATAAGTGATGTAAATATGTTGTTGTTGAAATAAATGTCAATTCAATTCAAAGTCCAGAACGACATCGCAGAAGCCCTTGATCAAAAACGTGTAGTTGTCTTGTTCATGCTTGATCCAGTTTGCGATATAGTGAAGAAACATAATCTTCGCTAGCACTGTTATGCAGATGAAACACAAATATACTGGGCCAGTGAAAGGTCAGCCATTGAAGCCTGTGTGGCGGATGTTGGCGGGTGGATGAATAGAAACGTACTAAAACTGAACCAAGAAAAAAGCGAACTCATAGTGTTTTCGTCCAAACACCAAATTCGTCGGGTGAACGACTTGTCCCTCACGATCGGGGGCAGACTATTACATGCTGTGCAATCCGTGAGAAATCTAGGAGTTATTATGGACAGCGGATTGACAATGGAGAAACAGGTAAATGCGATCTACAAGCCCTGTTTTTACCACATCTGAAATATTGGCAAAGTCAGGCAATACATCACAACTGACGCTTGTAAGATTCTAGTCCAGACACTGGTAACATCTCGCCTGGACTATGGAAACGCGCTACTGCAAGGTTTGCCTCAGGTGCTAATTGAACGATTGCAGCGCATACAGAACCGCACTGCTTGCCTAATCACCGGGTCACGCAAGAGCGAACACATAACTCCTGAGTTACGTGAGCTACATTGGTTTCCGGTGAAATACCGGCTCCGCTTTAACGTCAACACCTTCACATATAAAGTACTCAAAGGATTGGCACCGGCATGCGTGAGTGACATTGTGCAGAAACACCAACCAACGCGTAGTTTAAGATCAACGGAGAAGTTACTTCTTGTCGTACCTGTGCTACGGACCGCAACTTATGATGAACGTTGTTTCAGCCGACATGCGGCCATACTGTAGAACGACTTGCCTGAAAACATTAAACAACTGAACACTCTCAGCTCTTTCAAGAGACACTTAAAAACACTTCTCTTTAAACTGGCGTACGACTGACGTGATTGAGTCACGCTCTCGTTTTAATTCATGTGTGTACTATAAGTGTAATATATGTGGTTATTTATTTTTTATGTTTAAATCAGCTCCTTTACACTATGTACTTTTAAAGTAATCTATATGTTATAGTTTTATTTAATGTATGCAGTGTTATGTAAAGTATGTATTTTATATGGTTATTTAATTTATGCAGTTTCATGTAAAGCGCCTGAGAGCATTTTATTTTAATTGGATTCGGGCGCAATATAAATTCCGATATAATAATAATAATAATCTGATTTATTGGAAGCTGAAACAACTTACCAAGTACGTCCATTATATAAGTACGTCCATTGTATAAGCTGAAACAACTTACCTAGTACGTCCATTGTATAAATAGATTCAGTTTTGTTCTTTTTTCCGTAATTCATGTAATACAAATGTTTCAGTATCAATTTTAATATTATTTAAATAATGACACGGTAAAATACTTAAAGTTTCTACAATCATAAGAACGTATAAATAGACAATACTTATTCTAATAACACATTTTGTGGATCAGAAGGAACAACTGTGTCAGATAACCTCAAAGAGTCAGAAATGTAATTTTTTTGTCCCTGAAATAATTATTTAAGTATCGGATCTTTCTTCAGATATTAAAAAACACGCTACGGGTTATCGCTAAGACTGCTCATTTAGACATATGGAATCAATCGAAAAATCTTTAAATATTTATGCCTAACAAGGTGTATAAATGCACATAAGCTTACAAAGCTCATGCCCCCAAACGGACTGTTTTGAGTAAAGTAAACAGATTTGATATGTATATAGATTTTTCTATGCCGGCAGTGCACGAACACTAATACATTGTATCCAATTATAAATAACTCTCAAACGATTACCGTGAACATTCTTATATACAAAGCTTCTCGCACACCTTTAAAAAATTGCATCGGTCTGAAACCAGACAAATTTACTCCGCTCAGGGGTGGGTTTAATTACACATAATTATATCAATTACAATTACAATTACATTTAAATGTTTAGTTCAATTACAATTACAATTACACTCATAATTTTTCAATTCAATTACAATTACAATTACACTGTTTCAATTTTAATTACAATTACAATTACATTATGCGGAACCAAATATATTCAGCATTTGTTAATAATATAGTTTTGCACTTTTGCTGAATTTCAATATTTTGTACACAATTGATAAACAAATATAACGGTAATGATTGTAAATTGTTGAAGAATTGTGGCTTGAATTTTGAATTGTACTAAATAAAAAGACAGCCGTTTAAACATATTTTTATTATATAAATATATATTTTAAATCTGGTATATAGACATTAATAAATATATATATATATATATATATATATATATATATATATATATATATATATATATATATATATATATATATATATATATATATATATATATATGTTGATGTATTTATAAACTCTTTCAAATCAATGTAGGTACTTGTCTTAACAGAGGGTACATGATTTTTGCTTATATAAAGACATTAGACAATGTCCACAAGGCTTCACCTCCTGTAGTTGCATAATCTGTCTTGGAAAGGAAAGCATGCTGTGTGTCTGTGGCTGTAGCAGTGCTAATTATTGTTTGCTGAGAGGGTGGATTAGCACCTGTCCATGGCCCTGTGTACTCTAAGGGTCTCTAACCAGACTGCAAACTGGTACAGTATTAAACAATGGTAGCCCAGACTGTCTCACTTGAGTCAACATACTGAATTGAGAACAACTAGCACAAGCTCTAAGTGGACTTTAACTCAGGACTTCTGACTTGGAAAGATACTTCCTCTGGAAAACAACTTTGTGTAGCTTCACTGCAGTCAAAAAGGGAATAGCTCAGACATACACAATGTCATAAAATATTTGACTGTCAGGCTATCTGGTGTCAATACAGCTACACAAGTGTGCACACTTTGTGCTTTTGTACTAAAAGACATACAAAACTCTGTTGATCTCAATGCTTGTAAGCAATTATTTGTGCTAAATTCATATAAATTACCGATTACAAAAATCAGAAGTAAAAAAAATCATAAATCAATGATTTTTTGGAGTGATTTAAATCATGATTTAAATAAAATGATTTAAATCAAACAACCCTGAACCTGTATGAGACTTAAATGATATTTTATTGACAGTTTGTTCAGGTAGTTTGTGATATGAAACGTACTGTAATTGATTGTAATTGAAATAAAATTTCAATTATACAAAATATAACAATTACAATTACAATTACAGCACAAATTTAAAACCATAATCAATTACAATTACAATTACACAATTTTGCTGTAATCAATTACAATTACAATTACAATTACGTAATTGGACCCAGCCCTGACTCCGCTTGGTGTTAGTTCAGTGACTACACCAAAAACAAAACATAATCCTATTCTTTACACATGCATCAAAACAGCCGAGGTCGCCAGTGAACTCCAGAGCTATAACTACGTCACAAGACTTATGTTCCCTACGTAATGTCTTCAGACGAATGTGCACAACGCGTCGCGCTTACTCAACAATGGCTCTGATCGGGGTTTGCGCATTGGTTAAGAATAGTTGCACTTTCTGGATTGCGGGATTTATCGTCAGTCAAAATGGTCTCAAGGTAAGCTCTGCACTCGTTCCTATTTTGATTATTTTGAGGAATTGTTATCATTTCACCCCCAATGCTACTGTGCGCATCGTCATCAATGGTTTGTTGCCAGTGCCGTGACAATATTATCTCATCAAGTCTTACTATGTCTTTCTATTCATATCCTATCATGTATACTGTACTGCTAAAATGCTCATTACTTATTACATAATTTCGACATTTCTTTCCCTTCCTCCCCCCACCCCCACCCCCCCATCACCAGGGTGATCTACCAACGTTATCACCACTGGTTAACGAAAACGACCACCATAACATGTCTACGAAACACACTGAACCAATATGTTTATCGTTAAGGTGTAATAAGGTGCACCTGAACACAGGTAAAAGGTACATTCTTATATAGCGCTGTATCCAGTCCTTGGGACTGTTCAAAGGGCTTTACACTTCACCCCCTGGCGGACATGTTCATATCAACGCCATGTCGACTTCTCTGGGAAGCATTTAGCGAAGCTGCAATTACTTGCCGAGGACTATTCGTTCAAATATTTCTGGTGAACATACTGTGTGTTCCAATCGTGATAGCTAACGTACGTCTGCATACTGTTGTAATTGATATTATTATAATGATTTATATCGTCTCCGACAAGGTGTGCAATATGCTGTATGACACTGCCAACCCACTCCACGTTATATACATGTGGTTCGAGGTGTCTGTCTCGAGTCTCCTGCCGTTCCTGCTGCTTGTCTTCTTCAGTGTTCACATACTACGTCAGGTGATAATATGTTGTCTTCTCCAATATCGCATTCTCGTTTTGCTCTTCGTGGTATATTTTATAATTCGTCATGTCATAAATAAGAAATTCTCATATTTCCGAAGGGCAATACTATTAGTAATGTTGCGTTCATAGTATGTCAGTACAGTTACACATCACATTCACATTCACACGCCCATGTCTCATGTTCCGGTAATTGAATGGAACAAATTATCTATAGATTGTGTAAATGCTAGCAGCGTGAATATATTTAAAACACCATTTACAAACATCTCAGAAGGGCTGGTTACACACAAATGATACATTGTTGAACTCTCGATAAGCCAATAGCTGGGTATTTTACAAACATCTCAGAAGGGCGGGTTACACACAAATGATACATTGTTGGACTCTCGATAAGCCAATAGCTGGGTATTTTACAAACATCTCAGAAGGGCTGGTTACACGCAAATGATACATTGTTGGACTCTCGATAAGCCAATAGCTGGGTATTTTACAAACATCTCAGAAGGGCTGGTTACACGCAAATGATACATTGTTGGACTCTCGATAAGCCAATAGCTGGGTATTTTACAAACATCTCAGAAGGGCTGGTTACACACAAATGATACATTGTTGGACTCTCGATAAGCCAATAGCTGGGTATTTTACAAACATCTCAGAAGGGCTGGTTACACACAAATGATACATTGTTGGACTCTCGATAAGCCAATAGCTGGGTATTTTACAAACATCTCAGAAGGGCTGGTTACACACAAATGATACATTGTTGAACTCTCGATAAGCCAATAGCTGGGTATTTTACAAACATCTCAGAAGGGCTGGTTACACACAAATGATACATTGTTGAACTCTCGATAAGCCAATAGCTGGATATTTTGCCTTGGATGACAATGTGAAATACGTTATGCCATTGTTTGTTGGCAAACATATCTCGTGGATAGTTGAATTACATATGAACGGGATTCTGATGCATATTTAACTCGACGTTTTATGATTCAGTTATACAACCACAGCGCGACCGTTGGCGTAGCAATGCCTTTTGCGATGGTCACGCAACAGAGGAACCGGCGGATGGCAACGATGTTGATCATGATGTCTGCTCTCTTCATCTTCTTTACGCTTCCCAAGAAACTTGTCAATCTCCTGCAGGTCTGGTGAACAATATACTTACTTTTGATCATTATGATCAGCCCGCCCAGCTGCTAGAAATATTAGATTTGCTTCCGCTTATTTTCAATAAGCAAACAAAAGATATAATCTTACATCATGGCGTGTGGCTTTCATGGATATATCGTAGCAAAAAATGGACAAGCCGTGAGGGTCAAACCATATATGTATGTTCACATGCGCACATACACACGCACACGCACACAATATGCAATGGATTGTTAATTTCGAGTACCTGCCTTGATACACAGACATGCTATTAATTAACTCGTCGTGTAATGCTAATATGTCTTGACGCATCAGATTCTTATTGCTGATCGGGTGTGAATGCTTATTCCCAGGACGACCTGGCCGCCCACGGAGACGACGCTCGCAACAAGGCGATCTTTATCCTAGTTCAAAGCGTTGCACACAAACTGTGGTACGCGAGCAGCGCCGTCAACGTCTGGATCTACATCGCCTTCAACGTCCACTTTCGACGCGACGTCGCCCGGGTCTTCTGTCGTCGGCCAGTCGCCGTTCAGCCGTACGACGTGGGATAAATCGAGCCGTCCGTGGTATCTATTCACACGGACAAACGTTTGATAGATACTGTATTCCGGTATCGCCGGCGTGGTTACCTGCACTCATTAACGTTATTGTCACATACGTGTCAGTATTGACGGCATTCCAGGTTAGCTTAATTGTTCATACCATTAACGCAATCTAAGAAAATCCACACAAATGACATGATGTGTAACTCACTTGTCATTTTATCTCAACGATGTATACAATACGCACGCCGCAGAAGAGGTGACAAGAACAACTAATTCAAGGAGGTTATGTACATAAGGTCTAACCAGACTTGCAAAATGCATTTGTATTTCAAGGTGCACATTCCAATGACCATTCTGGGGATATGTAGTTGCTAGGAGTTACTTGAAACTAGGTAAATGTTGACAAGCTATCAGATATTTTATTTCCAAGATACAATCCACCAAGGTAAACAGAATATGGTAGTCATAAACAGTTAATTCCAATTAATTCAGTGTAGGTGATTACCAACTCCTATATGTTGTATTGTGAGTGTATTGTATTGTCATCATTGTATTGTATTGGTGGATTTTAACTAAGTCATGTATTGTCAGCAGAATATTGTTTTGTGAACAAAGTCGCTGAGTGTTAACATTCATATAAACCTAAAAAACTGTGAACTGAGTCACGTATTGTCAGCAGAGTATTGTTTTGTGAATAAAGTCATGTAGTGTTAGCATCGACATAAACCTTCAATATTGTGAACTGAGTCATGTATTGTCAGCAGAGTATTGTATTGTGAACAAAATCACAGAGTGTTAACCTTCATATAAACCTAAATAATTGTGAATTGAGTCATGTATTGTCAGCAGAGTATTCTATTATTAACAAAGTCATGTAGTGCTAACATTCATATAAACCTTCATAATTGTGAACTGAGTTATGTGTTGTCAGTAGAGTACTTATATTGTGAACAAAGTCATGTATGGTTAACACTCATATAGAACTAAATAAATTGTGAACTGAGTCAGGTATTGTCAGCAGACTATTGTATTGTTAACAAAGTCATGTGTTGTTAACATTCATATAAACCTAAATAAAATTGTGAACTGAGTCATGTATTGTCAGCAGAGTATTATATTGTGATCAAAGATATTGCGTGCGTGCGTGCGTGCGTGCTTGCGTGCGTGCATGTGTGTGCGGGTGTCTGTTCGGGCACGTGCTCCGGACGTGATTCGTTGGCTGTGGAACTCCGCAAACTACAATGTCAGTGGACAGTATAATCACAACGAAACGAACATTATCATTTAGACATTATCGCATCACAGTTCAGGAGGTATCCTTCCAGTAGCCCCCCCCCCCCAGTTAGTGCTATTCATTTAACACACACCCTCTACAGTATTTGACAATGAAAGCCCATAAAGTGTGGGTGAACGACACGTCTATTCTAGTCTAATGTATCTTGTAGGGCGTAGCGTTATTTCCTGGTTACCGTGACCACCAGATAGATAGATAAATCTGTTTTTTTACTTATTTATTTATTTGTTGTTCTTTCTTTTGTTGTATATATTTTTATTGATCCATCCTTGTTTTTATCAGTTGTCCCCGGGGCTACAGGGGCGGGGGCTTGGAGTAACTAACCTCACCTTAATGTGTTTTCTTAACAATGACAAACACTGGGCAGAACAGAATGACGGTGAACTGCTAACGACTGAATAATAAGCGTCAAATATTATTGCTAAAGTACTAGCCATTTTGTGAAATTATGTCTCTTCCAGGTGCGAAATACGGTTTTGAGTATCGTACTAATAAAAAATTGGGAAAGGACCATTGGGCCATGACATTTTAACTTTGGGATAAAAATGTTTCGTGTGTTACCGCGGCATAAGCCAACTAGATTGTACATGGCAACTTAATGGGTGATCTGAAACAGAACATTATATCTGAACATATTTATTATAGGCCCTATGTGTAACTTGCACGTGAAAAATAAGATAAATCTGTAAAAAAAAATTACTGCGCGATGACAATTCTTTCATAAGCATCACAACCGTAGCTAATATAGCCAATATAGAAGATAGCCCGAATGTCCGCCTCTTTGTGTAACCCATTTTTTATTCAAAGTGCAATAACCTTTACCTTACAATTAATGTCGAATCCATACCTGGCTTCAAGCTTATGTTTCGATCAGTCGGAATATTGAAATGGCAAATATGTTGGTCAGGAACGCGATCAGGGTTACTGCATATGAAACTGATGTATTCCCTGCAGCAGTGAGTCTCTTGTTACGCCTGCTCCACTTCAGACGTTCATTACCTCGCAGAACTAGAACGGTATGCTTGTGAGGATGAAGTGTTCAGCTATTGGTCAGGTAATCATAGCTGCTTTCTGCCCAATATCTTACATTTCTTCCCCTTTACATGCTTTTGCAACGTTTACCCACACGAAGTAAGGGTCGAGGGAGCTGGTTGACTCACTCAGCTGTCTTGGGTTGGCTGAGAGCTACAACGAAGTGGTGAAGCTGGTAAATGCGTAGATGGAGGACAACTCTTCCCCCTGCCGGACTCTGTGGAGGGCCTTGTTCAATTTGTCTTCGACAGTGCTGACGTCAACATTGCCACTGCAACAAGGCATCGAAAGTTCCATGCGATGGGTGGGAACAGTGGTGACGACACCTCATTTCCAAGCTTAAAGTGTTCCACTTCAACACCTGGCGAACCGTCTGGGACAGAAGTGTTGCTTTGTCATGTTTAACCAGTCGATGTACATCAAGGCAGGATGGATAGTGTTCTCGTCTCAACGAATTGAAGGGGTCATCCTGAGGCTTTCATTTTGAGATGACCTATATGGGTTCAATAGGCTACGTGACGCCATATGCTGGTATTGACGCCTGCTGGAGACGGTCTACGCTTGGAACTCAGTACCACATACGATGACAGGCGACGCGTACTCGGGGCTGGGCTCACTTGTTCACGACTGCATCGTTAATATCTGATCTGCTGAGGGAAAATGTGCTCTGAAAGGAGTCGACACCAATCACCTCAAGATGCTCGCAAGACCACGCTGTTGTGGCGTTGATTGCCTTCAGTACATATATGTACTGAAGGCAATCATCCAGCAGCAGCCTCATCCAGCTGCTGCTGGATGAGGCTGCTGGGAGGAGCAGGACCGCCAAGCTGGGGTGAATGGAGGCATCTCCCATGGTCGAGGCATTACGGATTCTAGCCTGGCAAACTTCAAATGTGCATTGCCAAAATATATTCCGATATGTGCATCGCTTGAGGAGTTCGCTGGTGTGAACGCATCTACGTCCGACCACCACTGGGATCAGTTATGAACGTTATTAACGTTATCAACGTGGTTACGTTTACTGTTCGATGCCAGCATTAAGCCACTACTACATCAGCACAGCTTTCTCGGGAGCCCAGGTTATCTAACCAACAAGACACGCCCCATCTCCATCACTGCACAATGGTTTGCAAACTATTCTGTCCAACGCAAGCAAGCTGAGAGGGACACGGAGAGACTGGTTGTCTCAACAGCCCTGGATGTTTCCAATCCAGTGCTTGTCGTAGCTACCGACACTGGTATCCTGGTAATGTTGGTGAACCAGGCCACACCGCCGTGTGTGCACATGTGGCGAGGCCTGGCTTCCTGTGTCAACGTTCTTGACGTCCAGAAGATCTGAGCCCTTAAGACCTATCTGCTGTTCACCATGTTGTTTCTGGGTGTGACAGTGTGTCAGCGCTCTTGGGCAAGGCTAAGAAGATCGTGCTATATAAGGCGAGGGAGAGTTTATGGAAATCTGCTGCCTGGAAGGTTTCAATAATACTGACAACAAAAAGGAAGACATCGCGGCAGCTGGATAATGGTTCTTGATCACGTTGCACCGGGGGCACCTGAGGACGGCACTGAATGTCTTGATGGAAGAGCCATCGGGCAGTGTAAACTGTCTTCGGAATTCAGGTTGAAAACACTGCCTTGGACTACTGCGGCTGCCCCGCAGTGTTCCTTCCGTACATACCATACTCACTCTGTGCAGTAACGAAGTGGAAACAACCCGCTTGCAGGAGGATGGACAAATGGGTCATGTAGCAAGTGACAGCCCTCCCAGCCCCAGACAGCCTTATCCGCGTGGTTTCTTGTCGTTGTAAAGGACATTTTGGGAAGGCCTGTGGATGCATAAAGACGGGGCTGCCTTGCACTACCCTCTGCTCATCCTGCAGTGGACAGTTGTCTTCCAATATATACACAGAGAGTGAATGTGCTGAAGCCTAGATACGATGGGGTCGGGGTCGATGGAGATACGGTGGGGTCGATGGAGATACGGCGGGGTCGATGGATATACGGTGGGGTCGATGGAGATACGGCGGGGTCGATGGAGATACGGTGGGGTTGATGGAGATACGGTGGGGTCGATGGAGATACGGTGGGGTCGATGGAGATACGGTGGGGTCGATGGAGATACGGCGGGGTCGATGGAGATACGGTGGGGTCGATGGAGATACGGTGGGGTCGATGGAGATACGGGGGGTCGATGGAGATACGGTGGGGTTGATGGAGATATGGTGGGGTCGATGGAGATACGGGGGGTCGATGGAGATACGGCTGGGTCGATGGAGATATGGTGGGGTCGATGGAGATATGGTGGGGTTGATGGTAAAGCTTTATGCAACTGGTGTTCAGTACACAGTAATGTGAATGTTTTGATAGCATATCATATTGTTGAGGCAGATTGTCTATATCAGTATGTAACGCTGAATTGGATGTTATGTCATTGTCGTAATGAAACGAAGGGAATTTAAACTTTTATTGATTTTTCCCCCTTAATATGTGTCTTGATTAGTGTCAAACATGAAATAAATGCATGCTCTGATTCCTCTAGAATGTTTTAGTGTTGTTAATTGGATGAAGCATGGTAGATAACTCTACCCTAGACATCAACATTAATTTTGTCCTCTAGCATAAGTGGTTCAATAATCAAAGGGTTGCCGCCATATTGGACGTCATCTTGAATTTAGCATTAAGTTCAAAGCGGATTCATGGGGATTTTTAATATGTTACTCTAGATCCTTTCATGGATCTCAGGTACATAAATCAGCTTTTTGCATTGAACTTTTAGGTTTTACCCAAAACTCCTACCCTATTAAAACAGTTGAAGAGAGGAACTGTATTTGACACCGCATTGATGCTAGTACGATAATAAGAAGACAAAATACCATATAACAAAATATAAGAAACTCGAACAGACTTTCTTGTGCAAAATAAATAGCAGCCACAGAATGAGAAGGGTATTGCATGACGTGGATGTGGGAGGTTGGTCCTAAACATTGGTGTGAGGTGGGATGTGTGTCTCAGAAATATGTGGGAGATGTGAGGTGGGACTGTTTGGAGATTGGCCCCAAAAAAAGGTGGGATATTGGCCACACGAATACAGGTGTGAGACGGGAGACCCCTGCATGTCACACCTCTCAGAGTGTACCTGTGTGCGTAGAGTAGGCATCATCCGCGCATTGAACATCCAACTGTTCAGACATGCAAATGCTCTAAAAATATAAGATATGTGGCATAGGATGGCATAGGCCATGCAAGTAACCATGCACGCGTGCCTCTGTACGTGATAAAGCTCCATATCCGCGCCATAGCCCGGGACCCATCGCAACACGCTATAGCCCGGGACCCATCGCAACACGCCATAGCCCGGGACCCATCGCAACACGCCATCGATCGGTCCATCGCACCACTCAATCGCATCGCGCCATTGCTCCATCCAGTGTTCGAAATGACCACTGACTCTTGGGGGGTCCCCTAAAAATATTGTTTACTTGAGTAATGCGCTTGCAGACACAGCTAGTGCTCTGTAATTCTGAGAAGTAAAATACCAAGGTAATATGTGCCTCAACTATACACTCATTGGTGATATTACTGCAGACATAATGGCGCTCTTAACCACAGAACACACAGTCATCAATTACATGAGTGGAATGATTTAAGATGTTTTTAACAGAGATTAACTGAATGACAATCGAGTGAGTTATTTCAAAAATGAAATTGTCGCCTAAACCCCACCACAGAGGAAAGCAACATGGGCAAACCTGAGTTGATATAGCCAAAAACTGTATTCGACAACTGACTGCGGTCTACAACACAACCGTGAAACACCGAGTTGGTCAATAAGAAAAAAAATGGGAATGCAAATGAGTACTGGCAGCTAGCAAACAAACCATTCACCAATCAGCCTTGGACACTTTTGGCTTAAGCTCTCACCGCAACACAGACTGGTTTGTAACCAGTCTTGACACCGTGAAACCGGCGATTGATGCAAAAACGTAAGATGCTTTTGGGATACAAACGCAGGCCAACTGTGACAGAGAGTCTCTAAGTCTAGCTCAATGAACTGCCAGACAAGCACTTAATCTATACTATGTTGGCCTAAGTGAGGATATCGAGACAACGGCAGAATCTGGGAACTTGAAAAGTATGTATGCAGGCATAAAAACAACTATAGGACCCACAATAACGAAAACAGCGCCTCTGAAATCGAAAGATGGCGCCACACTAACAAAAAGAGCCGACCAAATGAATCGATGGATTGAACACTTCTTCGATCTTTACGGCACGGAAAGACCCTACACTGCAATTGACAAAGCTCCATCCATGGAGATTATGGAAGAACTCGACGATAAACCACAGTTCACAGAGATGGAGACAGTTGTCGACAGACTGTCAAATAACAAAGCCTCACGCAGAGACGCGATTCTTGCAGACCTGATCAACGCTGGCAGACAAGTATTGTTATCACCACTCTACAGTCTACTCTTAAAGTTCTGGCGAGAACGCAGTCCCATAGGAAATGAGGGACTCGAATATAATCACCCTGTATAAAAACAAGGGCTACCTAGGTAACTGCAATAACTACAGTTGAATATCTCTGCTAAATGTTGTAGGGGAAATATCTGCACGTATTATTCTTACCCGTCTACAAACGCTGGCCGAACGGGTGTACCCAGACTCACAGTGTGGTTTCCGCTCAGGTAGAGGAACTGTAGGTATGATTTTCTGTGTAAGACAACTACAAGAAAAAGCAACGGAGCAACAGATGCCACTCCACGTGGCCTTTGTGGATCACACAAAACAAGGGAGCAACAGATGCCACTCCACGTGGCCTTTGTGGATCTCACTAAAGCTTTTGACTACGTGAATAGAGAAGCGTTCTTCAGTATTCTCAAGAAAGTTGGATGTCCTCCAATCTTACTTGATCTTATCAAATCATTCCACGAAAACATACAAGGCACTTCCCAAGTCGATGGAATGATGTAACAACCCTTTCCCACAGTAAATGGTGTGAAGAAGGGCTGGCCCCAACTCTTTTCGGGATATACTTCTCTGTAATATTGAAAGAATTAAAGCAAAATGCTAACCTTGGTAACCCTGGTGTGGGCCTGAGAACTAGATTTGATGTTAATGTATTCTCTACGTCACACCTGAAGGCTAAGACCAAGACAACAACGTTACATGTGTGCGAGGCCCTATATGCAGATAACGCTGCCTTCGGCTCTCATTCCGAGGAACAGCTGCAGTCTATCATAGACAGCTTTTCCAATACTTGCTCAGCGTTTGGCCTCAAAATCGGTGTCAACAGTCTGTCATCATAAGCCACGGCACTCAAGTCACCAAAATCACTCTCAGTGATGAAGCATTCGAAACCGTGGAGAACTTGTCATGCTTAGGATCAACTTAACACACGACTAGGTAAAGCTGCAACATCCTTTGGAAGACTCTCCAAACTGAAATTAAACAGTTTCTACCTACGCTGCCTACGTAGTATCCTTGGTGTGAAATGGCAAGACAAAATTACCATCCTGGAAATCCTACAACGCCGCAACTCAACTCCACTAAGCAGCATTCTAAAACAGAGACGGCTACGTTGGCTTGGTCACGTACACCGTATGCCCATTGACCGCCTTCCTTGGTCACATACACCGTACTCCCATTGACCGCCTTCCTTGGTCACGTACACCGTATGCCCATTGACCGCCTTCCTTGGTCACGTACGCCGTACTCCTATTGACCGCCTTCCTTGGTCACGTACACCGTATGCCCATTGACCGCCTTCCTAAACAGATTATGTATGGGGAGTTAACTGGACGCAAACGATCAGTTGGCTGACCCAAACTGTGGTACAAATTAAGATGTCATAAAAAGAGACCTGAAAGATTATGGCATCGATCCTATGCACCGGCAAACAGTTGCTGAAGAACGACCTACCTGGCGACTCAGTCTTACTGGCGGTTCTGCTACAGACATCAAAGCATACCAGATTCATGCTCGCAATCAACCGACATGATACAGCAAACAACAGCATTGTCTCACAAGACAGAAGTTGGCCACTTAGTAGTGACCAGCTGAATGAATCAGCTAAACTACCAACATATAATGGTGTCGAGTCCTGCGAAAACCGTCGAATTCTTGCTCCGAGATCGATCGAGTTCTGCGAAAACCGTCGAGTACTGGCACAGATTAACCAGAGTAACAGCACACGCAGCAACAGGTGAGACAGCGGAAGGGTAATTCTAATTACATCGGTACAATAATAACATGTGGGACCCCCAAGCTTACATTTTTCTTTCTTATGGGAGGTCCCTCGTGCCTTCCTTGACCCCCCCAGACCCATATCATTTCGAATACTGGCTCCATCACATTACACCATCGCTCCAACGAATTGCATCGTTCCATCGCATCGCTCCGCTGCCAAATTAAGCACACGACAAAGATGGCTCTACTCGGCCATCATTGGAAACATATCGAGTCCTAGACTCGTATAATGTTCCTTAAGTATGTCATGCAACAACACATTTTGCGGAATAACTAAATTCAAGAGGGCACGCACCAAAGTCAGAATGCATCCGCCATTACAACGATAAAGAGTCCCTATGAAAAAAAAATGATACAGTTTGCGCCATTAAGGTGATAAGGAACGCATATCTAATCTTACAAACAGACACTAGTACGATGTAACATGAACATTTATTGCAGAACAAAAAGAAAACACAACCAACCGCAATCAAACCCGGAGAGCGCGAGCGTCCTTGACCCGGGGAACCGGGGTCACCCACAAACAGCCATAGACGTAAATCATATTTAGATTGTCTATTGGCGTGACTTCATTCTTCTCCTTATACTATATATGACTAATTATAGAGAAAAACAACTATACAATAATATTATTGCAATTATAGTCTAAGTGACAAAGTCGCTTAGATACTCGGGAGGTCTGCGTCTTCTGGTTGATCGACGGGGAAGCTCCTCTGCGGGGAAGTTCTCTTCATCTTCGGACTCTTGCCTCTCCTCGTCTGCGCATCCGGAATCGGATGTACCGACTGAGCGTCGTCAGGTGTGTTGGTATGCTCGATCGAGGTTCTGGAGTGGGGTCATATGTCGGCGTATTCGTCGAGTCATAGTATTGGTACGCCGTTGGCGGATCAAGTGTATGGACAGCAACCTTTTAGCACTCCGCCCGTTTCACTCGATAGGAGGTGGCTCGCAATTGATTGCCGATGAATTTGCTGACATTGAGCCAGACCCCATCTACACTCACTACTAGGTACCGACACCGAGAACGTGACTTGTTTCGGTCACAGTACAGATACACAATGTTACCAACATCAATATTTAGTGCTTTGGATACGGTATGACTGGGTGACTTCGATAGTTGACTTGGAGCGTGGTTGGCATTTCGCAAAGAATGCTGCTGGCGAATGAGGTCGTAATCGGTTAACGGCAGTTGTTCGTTTGTGAACTGGTCTCGCTGGGTCCACAACTATCTGGCGGAAAACCCCCTGTTTCATATACGAGTGTTGAGGTTTGCGGTGGCAATAGATAGAACAAGCTGCGTGACAGCCCCGCCTGTGGGTTGTTGGTGTAACAGTTCATGCTCGAGCTCGCATACAGCCTTTTCTGCAACCAGATTTTTATTGACGTTCTTGACGCATCCAAGTTCAATTGTGAGTCGATACGTGGACCGCAGGGCGTCCTTGACGAGAGCAGCAAACCCTGGGGCGGGGTCAGTGCGTATGACAGCAGGAGGCCCATCTAGCGGTCGTAAGCCAATGCACAGCTTGACCAGAGAGTCTCGTAGTGTGTCGCGGCGTTCGTCATCGATTAAACACGAAGCACTGTATGACGTTACGCACTCGCGTAGGACCAAGATGAGTTGTTTCTCACGTTTGATGACGTCTGCGGCATAGGAAATTCCTACCACCTCTGGAGGATTGCCTGTAGACTGTGGGATAGTCGTGTGTGGAGTATCGCGTAGTAAGGCACATTGGTGACAGCTACGCGACGCTGTGTCGATTGCTTTGTCCAGGTCCAACGCGTACAGATACCGGTGCATGACCTGTTTCAACTGGTAACATGAGGGATGGTCCAGTTGAATGTGTAGTGCTGTCACTAGCCCGTCAAGGACCATGCGGGGAACGATGATGCAATGTCGTGCTGGGCTGAGTGGATCGTTACGACGTACGACTAGCAAACCACCACGGGCGATGGATGCGACGTTTAGATATCGCTTGACGTCTTTGGCATTCGTTATTTTCTTGGATGGTCGCGTCCCTTGTGTGAGGTGTGAAAGTGTGCGTCGCAAATCAGGGCATTCGGCTTGGATAGCTAGCCATGTTGATCTGCTGGTGAACGGAAGTCGAGCCCTCCCAGATGTCACATCGTTGGTAGTGACGCATTGCAGGACAACCGACTCCTCCATTTGCCTGACGAAGGTGCATACTTGACACTGTTGTTCGAGACATGTCGGTGCGTTGCGACTAGCAAAGTCTGATGGGACATTTGCTGAGCCGGCGAGGTGTTGGACAGTTACCTGATAGCGGCTGACTACCGACAAGAATGTAGAGACTCGCGGACTCACAGAGAACTCGCCGCGACACAGTTTTTCATGAGCTTGTGCGCAAGGCTTGCTGTCAGTGAGGATAGACACATTGTGACTCGACTGTACGATGTACGGGCTGAAATGCTTCACTGCGGCTGCAATGGACAACGCCTCTATCTCGCAAGGCGTAATTTCGGACTGAAGAATCCGGCTAGCTTCAATTTGCCAGCACGCATAACGTACAAGGTAGCCCCTAATCCGTACTGTTTGGTGGAGCCATCGGTCACAAGCCATAGCTTATCGCAGGGTCGAGGCAACGTGATAGCCTAGTTCGTATGTAGACTGTCCTGTGCATGCTTGAAGACCTTCCGTAACGAGTCTGTCCAAACAATGTGTTCAGAAGACTGGCGTCCGCCAGTTGCGTTATCGAAAGGTGCGAGTAAGGCAGAGCAACCGGGTATTACACGCGCTAGCATTTTGTAAGCTCCAACGAATGCGCGCATGGCCTTCACAGTCGTGGGAGCTTCACAGCTGGCTAGGGTAGCGATACGGTGAGGACTCGCCCGAATGGTACCCATATTCCATATCCAACCGAGAATGGTAGTTGACGTCGGAAAAATCGTTGTCTTGGTGGCTGATAGTCGCAAACCACTGTTGGCGAAGCATTGTAACAGCCTTTTGACGTTTTGTTGAAGTTCAACAATGGTGTTGCCGCCGCAGTAAATGTCGTCTGCAAGTTTAGCGACACTGCCTTCTTGCAGCAGGTCTCCGAGTATGCGACATAGCAATTCGTCGAGTGCAGTTTCTGACCCGGGCATCCCCATTGCAGAGCGTGCATACACGCGTACGCCGCGGAACGGCGTGACGACACCGCAGTACCTCATTGATTCACGGGAGAGTGGTATTTGATAGAAAGCATTCGATAAATCTGTTGTTGCGATGTGCTTCCATTGTGCGATTTTACGCAGGGTGCTATCAACGTCGGGCATCAGGGATGGTTGTGGTTTGCCATAGCGTCCCACGTCTGTGAATGCAGTGACTAATCGGTGTCCATCGTTTCGCTTCTTAACGAGGAACGACGGATTGAGGTACTCGACGTTCACAGGAACATCCTCAGGTCGGACGACAACGCCCATCGTCTCAAGTTCGTCGAATTTGCTCTGAAGCTCAACGATCTGATTTCTAGCGTATTGTGGTAGGCGGCCTTTCCGTTGAGATGGTTGAACAGGGCCCATGTTTACGACCGCTTCGAAAGGTCCAACATGGCCGTTATAGCCAGTGTAGTTAGGGTCAAATACATCGTCGTATTCTTCAATGATGGCGCGGAATGACGCACGTTCATCGGATGATAGTTTCATGTCCGGATCGATTTGGAAAGAGGCAGAGTGCTTGCTAGGTGTAGATCTGCGAGATTGTAGGTCTATGGCCTTACTGATAACGTCAGAACGTGAGGGAGTGTTTGTTGGAACGTCCGGTACAAACACGTCTCGAATTTGGCAAAAGTGTTCGTTTCGTTTCAGCAAGCGAGTGGTGTTTGTCAGGTTGGGTATACGTACCACGCCATCTACGCTGGTAACGAGCAACGGTTGTGGCCACAGGTCACTGTCTCGTGTGAACGTGTTGCCTGTAGTGTCAAGGCGTGGCTCCAAAGCGAATGTGGAGTCCGTAGTAAACAAGTCAGTGGGGAGGTTTACTTCCACGAACTCGCCAGGCCAAACCGTGGTATTGGTGGGGGGCGCTCGCAACACGTGGGTGCGTCGGACTGCATGTCGGTTGAGAGATTCATCGGTTGCCATACGTGTAAGTCGTGCCATCAGACAGCGTGATGATTCTCTTAGCTGGACGTATGGTCACGTCGTTGACTTCCATAAATGGAGTGCCAGCTAGAACTTCGACATCCAAGTTTTTCACAACTAACCCACAAAACGAGAAGGTGTGGTTTTTGCGCGTTAGATGCACTGTAGTCTCGCCAATTATGGCCAGGGGCGATGTCCCATCAGCTTGATGAGCCGATTGAGAAGAGGTCTTGATCTCACAACCGAGTCTCAGAGCAGTGGAATGTCGGATCATGTTGCCTGTTGCACCGCTGTCAATGGTGACTCGGACCGTGTGATGGCCACAAAACGTGTCCAGATAAGGCGACTGACGTATGTCGATGCGTTGTGCCGTCGCGAGGCCTAACGTAGGCTGGTCAACGATTTCGGGTTGATAGAGCTCATGGTTGTACTCATACTCGTCTTCCTCTTCGTGTACGTCAGTGACTTGACGGATCTTAGCCATGTAGCGACGATCTTGTTCGGGAAGATATGGGCATTCGCTCAAGAAATGCTGCACGTTGCTGCGGCCAGCTTGTTTGCAGAGTGGACATGCCTTGGAGCAGAAAATGGAGATGGTTGACGCCTTGAGAAAGACTGTCTCTGCCCAAATTTGTTCTGTTGATAGTGAGCCGTAGCTGTACGCATGATCTTTGCATCATCGGTGGAAGTGATTTCATCAAGTTGTGAGTCTAGGGCCTGGGAAATTTCAGGCTTAATCGACGCCAGTGTTCTAGCTCTCAGTTCAGTGCCGTATCGTTGCTTGACGAGCTTTGGGAGTGCCACGTTAATTAATCTCAACCATGTGAGCACAACCATGTTTTCGAGCGAAGGTGTCATTTCTTCGTCGACATTTATGGCGTCACCATGGTGAAGATAACACTCCCTCGCTGGAGCATGTTGTCTTCAACGAAGGCCACTAAGCGCTGATACAGATCTTCAGGACGTTCATCAGCCTGCAGCTGAATGTCGGCAAAGTCAAGAAAATGGGCGCCCGTAGACTGAAATCCGTAGTGTAGACGAATAGTTTGCCAGATGCAAGATAAACTAGTTGAATTCTTGACGATCGTGTTGCGCGATATAACTGGGCAGTAATTGGCTATCTGGCCTAGCATCAGCTCTAGCATGTACACTTGTTGGAGAGCCGTACGACCGCCTGACGCAATGACGTCATCGTCAGTGAAACCTCTGTTTGGTTCAGAGGCACACTTCTTCCCCCAGTTGGCGTCAGTGGTAATAAATTGCGTGACGTTGGTGTCGAGCGATAAAGTATAAATAAGGTTTTGACGCCAGTTCTCAAACGAGTTTACGGTTTCGGTTTTCGTGAGACACCACTGTTTCGGTGCACGTTGCGTGTTGGCCATGTTAACGTTAGGCTACTACGATTTTACTAGTGCGACAAAGTCAAAGCCGTCGTTCAAGGCTAACTGCTTGCGCCGATTAGTAGGCTAGAAAGCGATTCAATTTGCAATTGTACACAGTTCGGTGTGTGAGTTCGTTATGAACACTGCCATCACGCCATTAGGGTGATAAGGAACGCATATCTAATCTTACAAACAGACACTAGTACTATGTAACATGAACATTTAATGCAGAACAAAAAGAAAACGCAACCAACCGCAATCAAACCCGGAGAGCGAGAGCGTCCTTGTCCCGGGGAGCCGGGGTAACCAACAAACAGCCATAGACGTAAATCATAATTGATCGCCTATTGGCGTTGCGTGTATTAGTGAGAGCAGTAATTGTGTGAATGAGTCAGTGTAAGTGATGTTTTTGTGCACAGTAGCATCTGAGCTTTGAAATGATGCCATTTGTTAGTTGGTATACCTGTGGCTTAAGGACACCGTGGCCATCAGGCAAGATGTACTCATATTTTGGAAACCGGTGAATTTCATTGCAGAAATGCAGGGGTGTCATGCGTTGAAGCAATTTGTACGAAAAGGAGGTATTTTCACGAATTTCACACACCAGGTGTCTTAGTGGGTCTGTCATTTGCTGTGAATAAAACAAATTGAAAGATAAATTTTCAATGTAGGCGCAACAACATTAAAATGGTCGTTTATGGGAAATGTGACTGGTCCGTGCCCAAGAGGGCACGGACCACAGTCACTTTTCCCATAGACGACCATTATAACATTCTTGCGCCTACATTGAAAATTTATCCTACAATTTTTTTTAAAAATTCACAGAAAATGACAGACCCACTAAGACACCTGGTGTGCGAAATTCGTGAAAATGACATACCTCCTTTTCGCACAAATTGCTTCAAAGCATGAGGCCCGTGCATTTCTGCCATGAAATTCCCCGGTTTCTCAAATATGAGTACATCCTGCCTAACAGCCACTGTGTCATTACGCAACTGGTATACATACTGACAAATGGCATCATTCCAAAGCTTAGATGCTACTGTGCACAAAAACATCACTTCTACTCACTCATACACACAATTTCTGCTCTCACAAATAAACCCTATCTGCACAATGAATTTTTTCCTTGGGACTCTTATGTATGTAATGGCGGATGGATTCTGACTGCGGTCCGTGCCCAAGAGCGACGATGGACCCCTGGTTTATATAGTGGCGCCACTTGGCGGACTAAATAACTGAACGCTGCTGTAAAATGTTGCAACAGGTTGCATGATTAGTCGAAACTGTGAACTGGCTTATTAAAAGTAACCACTATGCCTCTATGGATGAGCACCACACATATGTGCACTTTGCGCTTCCTATACATAACAGATGTTAACTTAATGACATAAATGCACCAGGTATATTAAAAATACAATTTAGTTTATAGCATTTCGCTTTCTTCGCCTTCGTGGATTATCAACCGTACAAGCCATCCCACAATGCATGCGAACATCATGGCCGCTGCAAGTTGTGTGTGTTGTGCAATGCACTTTTCTAGATAAACAATGCGATGCGTTATAAAATACGACCCGACAATAAGCACTATTTTATGACAGTGTTGTGACTTCAAGAAGCATTAAGAAATATGGCAAGTGTGGCAGTGATCCGCCCAAGTCGCAGTGAAACGGCAGATGTCTTGGAAGGTGCACGCCTCCGCGATCGACTGCTGGAACTTTTTGACAGAGTTGACCGTGGCCCCAAGTAAGCACAATTGCTGTATTATTCCCAGTCGACTGCACTTAATCAGACGGCTTAGATACAGCACATGTGATACTGTAAATACAATGCAGTCTGCTCAGTATTTTTATTTTGTTAGTGTACTTTCATTTTCAATGAAATTTTTTTTTCTAGGTTGTTTTTCATCTGTAACTAGTAATATACTATATCAATTAGTAGTGCAAATCACAGACAACATAATCTGTAGATATTAACGATCTTGTAGTTAATCCTGTCCTGTATCACTGTCACCCAGTTACCATGAACTCCTGCATACTCGGCACATTTACAGTGTGCAAAATTGAGTGACCAATCACCCTGTCCCAGGATAACCTGTAAATCTGTCTGGGCAACTGGAAATTATAGAATACCATTTCAAATAGCTCCCACTCAACCAGGTTGTGGGGGTCATGGAAATCCTACTTTTTAGTTGCAAAACCTCTGAAAGATCACAAACACATGATCGGTGGCAAGATGACAGAAAACGAGAGCACATTCCTTAAGGTGCATGTTATATTTAACACCGAGCCAAATACTAGTAGCACTAGGCGTTAACACATGATGCGAATGAGTGTTGAAAAAACAAAATGGTTGTATTCCAAATGGATTACTAACATACATCATTACATGCTCTGGTCTTCTGTCAGAACTCAAAAAATATGTTTATTTTTGGAACATTTTAAAAATTAACTTCAACTGTCACTGTATGTGCATATGCATGCTGGTGTAACATTATGTGGTGTCCATAGATGTACATATCATTAATGATCAAATAGCTTTTTATGTTTACTAATTAATATGATACTTTATTATTCATTTCAGGAAGAAGGAGAAGAAGAAACCAAAGAAGAAGGGGAAGACCAAAGAGAAATCTAAACAGAAAGTACGAAACATTTCCTTGCCCTAATTAATTAAGTGCATATGTTTAATTTTTACTGATTAATGTGGATGTACAAATGGCATGACACTGGTGTAACATATTACGATTGGGCAACATATTTCACATTGATATCAAGTTTTATCAACAATACACACATTTAAAAAAGTGTGTGAATGGCCAAGGTTTTCAAAAGCTTGCTTTGAAAGCAGGGCAACTTTGCACATGAAAATGATTTTCGAAGGAACTGGACTGGTTTTAAAAAAAAATCTCAGCTTTATTATCAACTCTGCCTTATCTATATTATTTACTTCATAAATTTAAACATTATTAATCAATCAAAACACATTATTACAGACTCATCTATATACACATATTTCATGAAAATCATTCATTCATTTATAATATGGGTCCCTTGAGAAAAAATGTAAAGACTAAGAGTTCATTAGTAACATCTTCAACCAATGTAAAAGCCATAATTTTCAGAATGATCTAATCTGCATGTATAAATATGAAGCAGACGTGTGGACCAGGTTATATAGATAGCACTCGGAAGAGCCGTGTAGCTACAAGCCTACAATCAATACAAAAACAAAAGCCGTTAACAAAACAGGTATATTTCCATTCTGCAGGCACAAATCAGTATAATAAATAACTAAAATAAGAATAACGTGGCTAGGCCCATCTTCAGTAGTCCAGCTGTTAGGTTGACCCATTCAGCATACAATATGTACATTGACATGTGATTCTACTCAAATCAAATCAAAATCAAATTTATTGTAACTCTGTACAATATATACAAATCAAACCAAGGTAAACCCTATATGATAATGTAAAGAGAACAATAGGGGAAGAACATTATACAATGTTATACTCCCTATCATTCATATTGCAAAAACAATTCATTAAAACATGTCTGGTCAGTCCAGCTGTTGGAACAGCTATTGTTTATATTATATTTTCATCTAACATGATTTATGACAGACGTCATATCTATGACATTATTGTTTAATCTGTCGATCATGTAGCAGCGAGACAAGAGCCCGGACAAGTTTGATGTGGATCAGCTGAGCCTGGAGCTGCACGGCAACCCTTCCTCCTACCTTGTGTTTGCGAACGTGCGCGATGCCGTGCTGGAGCATCAGGTCAAGCAGATGTCACACGTCTACCTGCGCTCCATGCAGCGTCGCAGTGTCGACTCTGACAGTGATGATGACGCCGACGATAAGACCAAGGACATCGTACAGAAAGTACCCAAGGTGATTTGCATTGGCTAATAATCTACTAAAAATGTAACATGTTATTTTATGTACAGTACAGTGTTTTGCAGAGTGCTTCCTGTGTGCTTGTGTACAATGTTTACATTTGTTGATTCCCAGCAGCCTTTGCACCTTTGTGACAGCATTGGGTGGGGGGAACTAATGGCATGGCCCCAAAAAAACTTTAAAATAGGACATATGTGAATGCTATGTAAACTGTGTAAGTTTAACATGTTATATTCTGAGTCAAAACTCTTATAATGTTAAACAATGTGTGAGTTTTTAGGGTTCTGTTTTGCAGTGTAACTACTCCCACTGGGTATGTAAAAAAATGTCACTTTACCCTATTCACAAACACTTTTTGTTACCCTGTTCACAAATGTTTAATTTTACCCTGTTCACATAAGGTGGCATAAAATGATTATTGGCTTTTATTGGGTGAAACTTGTAACCCCTCTTTCTTGTAGTTGCACATTATTAATAATTTCATATATTATAACACCTAAAACTTGGGTTGGAATGTTAAAATACCAATTACGAATGTAAAGGTTGCTCACAAACTGCTGCTGTATTGCCACTTGTGAAGTTTTGTTGTAGATTGTGACTATTGGTCTGTGTGGCGTGTTTGAACTGGTGAAGGAGACCCAGTTCTCACACCCAGAGCTGTGCTGTAGGGCTCTGAAGGCCCTGCTCAATGTTCTGCAGGGCCAGCATCCAGAAGCCCTGAAGAACGAGTCGCCCACTGTCATAGGTATGTAGCCAGAACAGATAAAGAAGATAACCATTGCATTGCCCTAGCATGGCTTGCATGTAGCAAGCTAAATAACATTGGCACTCCAATATGGGAAGGTTCCTCAGGCTGTCATTCTTCAGGTGAAACCGTATTGCTTTATTCTAATTGTGATACAACATAAGAAGCCAATTTTGGCTATAGTCTGTATCGGGATAAGTGTGCATGAAGTCTACTCGCTATATAGTCTACATCGGGATGAGTGCACATAGAGTCTACTTGTTATATAGTCTACGTCGGGATGAGTGCACAAGAAGTCTACTTGCTATATAGTCTATGTCGGGATGAGTGCACATGGAGTCTACTTGCTATATAGTCTACGTCAGGATGAGTGCACATGGAGTCTACTTGTTATATAGTCTACGTCGGGATGAGTGCACAAGAAGTCTACTTGCTATATAGTCTATGTCGGGATGAGTGCACGTGGAGTCTACTTGCTATATAGTCTACGTCGGGATGAGTGCACATGGAGTCTACTGTCTATATAGTCTACATCGGGATGAGTGCACATGGAGTCTACTTGTTATATAGCCTACGTCGGGATGAGTGCACATGGAGCCTACTTGCTATATATTCTATGTCAGGATGAGTGCACATGGAATCTACTCGCTATATAGTCTACATCGGGATGAGTGCACATGGAGTCTACTTGCTATATAGTCTACATCGGGATGAGTGCACAAGAAGTCTACTTGTTATATAGTCTACATCGGGATGAGTGCACATGGAATCTACTTGCTATATAGTCTATGTCAGGATGAGTGCACACGGAGTCTACTTGCTATATAGTCTACATCGGGATGAGTGCACATGGAGTCTGTGTGTTATATAGTCTACATCGGGATGAGTGCACATGGAGTCTACTTGCTATATAGTCTATGTCGGGATGAGTGCACACGGACAGATGACTGAATTCGTTTATTGTTCCAGCTCGCACTTGAGGCTCACTGAGTGTGTTCCATTGAACTATTGTCTTTACAAAATAGGAATTTCTAAATTGGTCTGTGTGGGCCGCAGGCACTACAAAGCACCTGCAGTTATTGTTTTGATGTCTTTCAATGATGTTAACAGTCATATAATTTGTGAAAAGTTTCATCTTCACTCGTCGTTTGATTGGTCTTTGGGAAACAAAATATTTATCAAAAGGTATGGCCTGCAGAGCCACCGACTATTCTGAACAAGAATTTGAGGCGCTGGTCTCGCCATCGGCTTTGTAGACTGTTTTGTCCAAGGTCTGTAAGCATAGTGGACACACACCCCTCGTGCCTTGACCGATAGTCGCCAAGGATGAAACGGGCGGCGTATTCCAGGACAGCGCACAAGGGCAACTTATGCTGTCCTTTTGCTGTTGTTTGGGCAGTAGCGTATGTTACGCCTAAGAAAATCAAGTGTGGAGTTTGCTTTTTTGTGACGGTTGGTATAGACGTGAGTGCCATTTAAGGTCATCTCAAATGGTGAGGTCAAGGTATGGGTTGCTGTTTACACGTTCCAGGATGGCATTATTCAAACTGTAGAAGTCAGTTTTGTTTTTTATAATGAGTATGTAACATTTGTTTGTGTTGAAGCTCATCCCCCAGTCCTTTGTTTATGTTGAAGCTCATCCCCAGTCCTTTGTTTGTGTTGAAGCTCATCCCCCAGTCCTTTGTTTGTGTTGAAGCTCATCCCCCAATCCTTTGTTTGTGTTGAAGCTCATCCCCCAGTCCTTTGTGTTGAAGCTCATCCCCCAGCCCTTTGTTTGAGTTGAAGCTCATCCCCCAGTCCTTTGTTTGTGTTGAAGCTCATCCCCCAGTCCTTTGCCAACTTCTCTAGTTGCTTTAAGACGTTTTGGAGAGCGGTATGATCACTGAATGTCTCGATTCTTCTGTATAGTAAGCTATCATCGGCAAAGAGGCGTACTTGGGATTTAACAGACGCAGGTAGATAGTTTATGTGGCACAGGAAGAGCAAAGGGCCTAGCACGGTGCCTTGTGGGACACCAGAGTCGACGGGTACTTCTCTCGAAGATTCACCATCCAACACAACTCTCAATGAGCATTCGATCAAGAAGTTTTCTAGCCACTTGAGTGTGGTCCCTGCTATGCTATAGTGTCATAGTTTATGGTGCTGATACCTGGATCCTAAACAAATCTGGAAAGGAAGCTCGGTGGGAGTTACACTAGAAAGCTCAGGAAATGTCTGAATGTCCACTGGAACAATAGGCTGACAAACAAAGACCTTTATGAGGACACAGACAAGTTCTCAGACAAGATTCGAATGAGACGCCTGCAACTAGCTGGTCACTGCTACTGCCACAAAGAAGAAGATTCATTGTGGACACCCAAGAAAAACAGGAAACAAAGAAAAACACATCAAATTGATCTGTGAAAACGTTGATGTTGAAGTGACTGACCTTCCATCCCTAATGAATAATTGACTTTTATGGAAACGGCTCGTCAATTGCAACAAGTCACTTGACATTTCCTTGATTCACTGCTTTTTTTGCGATAAGCGGAATTATTTTCAGTGCTAATGTATTTTTTAAAAAAATTTTCACATCAGCTGTGTGGCCCTGTATGTTACAATGTTGTATATATGTTGGCATCTGAAATTGAAATTGCCCAGATTCAAAATAAGCTTCATAGCAGAACAAACAGTCAGTAGTTTTCACAATTACTGTTGGCCTAAGGATATGATGTCAAAACATTGATGGATGACACTAAACTTAAGTAATTTCACGTCAGGCCTCTCTCTCCCTGTTACGTGAAACTTTTAATTGCATTGATCTATGAATAGCCCTTTAAATGTCCTCGTTTGTTCTGCTGCGGCCATGACATGCTGTTCATATTAAGCCATCATCATACACATTTGCCTGGATGCACTCGTATTCAGCATCCTTAATCAGAACATAAACAATGCATTTAAAATAAAATTCATATGTCTCAGAACAACTGCCCATCCCATGAAATATATTTCATGAGATGTGTTTTTCTCACAGAGTCGCTGTATCACCTGCTGCTGGACCTGTCCACTGCGCCTGCCCATCTGTCGTCAAAGCAACTGGAGGTCAGCTTGACCTCTCTGGCCTGTGCGTGTCTTCTCAGTCTTGTGGTTGCTCGCGGTGACACAAGTGAGATTCTGGGGGCTGTCGCAGGGCTGTTGATGAGTCCGTCTTCTCTCGCTACACAGATGGTCGAGGTATGTTCCCACATGGTCAATTCAGTGTGTTGCAGACAATTTTCAGACTGGTCAAACATCTGTTGTGGACAGGACTGGGTCCAGTTACATCAAATCAACTGACGGATTCAGGGTCTGATGTCACAATCCTAATTATGACCATGACCTCTGTCAAGCTTTGCCTTAGCAACCATGTTTACATATAACATATTACGTTAACATGGCAAAATACATCTGCCAGATACAACTTTCATACATACCATTCTAGTTAAAATAATGTTTCCTTTATTTATGTCGCATACATACGTTTGGGCCATTAATGCAGTAATAAATACATTGGAATATCTGACAGCGGTGGCCATGTTTGCTAGTTGCTAGGTAAACAATCGTGTAATGGATCTGTCAATAACTGTTCATTACAATAACACTTCTAAAATTTCAAATCAGTTACATCTACACCATTTCAGATACAGTTACAATTACAGATGTGTTATTCCCGACCAAGTCGTGTGATTGTAGTGGCCAGAGGGGATTGATATATGTTATGCGGCACGCTAAAACCAGGCGCTTTTCGCAACATTCTGTTCGGTGCAGGAGGCTAAATTACATGGTGTGTCTTCAAATTGTCGAAAATGGGTTAATGACGGAATCAATCAGCAAAAACATCCATCTTTCCATCTTTCCTTTTATATAGGCTGAAGTACTGTTCAAAATAGTAATATTTAGCTCTTTATTCAAGCCCCTAATTAGCTTCGAAGTTGGGAAGTCTAAAGCAAAGCAAACCGAAAACCCTACGTGTTATACATGGCTGGAAACGTGATTGAGAATCTCTTACTCTAAACCAATGAAGCGGCTCCTATTTAATACCTGATAAGTAGAGTAGAGTAGGTAAAATGTATTTAATACTTGAGAAGTAGAGTAGAGTAGCTAAATATGTATTTAATACTTGATAAGTAGAGTAGAGTAGGTAAAATGTATTTAATACTTGAGAAGTAGAGTAGAGTAGCTAAAAATGTATTTAATACTTGATAAGTAGAGTAGAGTAGTTATAAATGTATTTAATACTTGAGAAGTAGAGTAGAGTAGCTAAAAATGTATTTAATACTTGAGAAGTAGAGTAGAGTAGCTAAAAATGTATTTAATACTTGATAAGTAGAGTAGAGTAGGTAAAATGTATTTAATACTTGAGAAGTAGAGTAGAGTAGCTAAAAATGTATTTAATACTTGATAAGTAGAGTAGAGTAGTTATAAATGTATTTAATACTTGAGAAGTAGAGTAGAGTAGCTAAAAATGTATTTAATACTTGAGAAGTAGAGTAGAGTAGCTAAAAATGTATTTAATACTTGAGAAGTAGAGTAGAGTAGTTATAAATGTATTTAATACTTGAGAAGTAGAGTAGAGTAGAGTAGCTAAAAATGCATTAAACAAAACTTGTTGATATGAATGAATAACTAGATAGGACATGAGGAAATGAAATTCAAAATGAAGTCTTCAACAGTCCTCGGGAACTTGACATCAGTATACAATTTAAATACTTTCAGGTGCCGAGCGTGCTGACATCTCTACAGAAGAGCGTGCATGCCATGTTGCTGGGACGCTCCCAGCTCCCTGAGTGGCTGAGCGAGGGCATCAGGGAGAACTCCAAGACAGCCACCATTAGACTGGACATGCCCGCACCTCTCTGCCCAAGTAAGATGTCTACAGAAGAAAGAGTCATACACATTAATTATTGCTGTTAATTATTGCTTCCCAGATGGCTGTTATGAATTGTTAGAGTTTGTACCGATTGATTTTGTAAAATTAGTATATGTGACGCAGTCTGGGAAATCAGGCGTAAGTAGCTGGCACTAATCCCGATTAACGGGCAAAAAAGGCGAAAAACTTTAATTTGTGCGATGTAATTTAATCGATTCTGTCATTATATACGCCTTATGCAGAAACTTTGGTATCCCTGTTCACCGAAGAAACCCCGAAAAATTTTCTTTTAATGCACTCCTATCACTTTAAATCTGTGTAAATGTAGGCGTACAATCTATCTTATCAGTAGGTGAATACTTGATTTGTTAACAATCATAAAATTTCCCAAAACCAACCACTTTTGGTATAAAATTAAAGCCCTTTTTTAGTGTTAGCATAATCCGACTGCACACTACTTTGCCGAATAAAGGTGATGTTATAGAGTTCGTGCACATGGTTGACACAGAAAATGTCAGGTTTTGTTCCCGGTCAGTTAGATCTACAAAAAAACTGCTTTGACCTTTTGAAATCGTCTGTTATTAAGATGACATTGGCACAGAAGACTGCATATTAATGTCACTGTGACAGTCTTACTAATACGCATAAACTAATCTTAGAAATTCAATCGATACCAACCAGTCGATTAACAAAGACCAAATTTAGATTAGGTGGTGAGAGCAACAGTGTCAACCTGCTGTCATCATTGTCATAATTATTCGTTCTGTCAACTGTTTGATGACATCATCAACATGCTTTCCAAGAATGGGATTGTCCCTTGGGGGTCATCACATAAATTGTCAAAGTCAAAAAAACAATGTTTAGTATTGGTTCAAACCACCACCCATCCCCTCAATACACGGTGTGGGACTTAAGATATTGTGCATATTGACAATCAAAAAGCATTTAGTTGTCCTGTGAAGTTTGAGTTTGAGACTGCCCCTTAAGTCTTCTCTTCCTTTGGCCAGCTCCAGACTCGAGGGAGGGCCACAGTGCTATTGCCAGCGATGGCCGCTTCCTGTACATTCACAACGTTGATGGACTGCACAAAGTGGGCTCTGGCTACGGCGGCACGGTCAAGGTATCGTCCAGTGAAACTAGCTTATACGCAACAGGGTTTGTGGGCATGGTAGCTTAGTGTTTAGAACATTGATCCACAATCTAGAGCATTTCAATAAAAGTATGTCCTCTTGTTAAGCCAAATTCACAAATTACGTAAACAATACACACCCCACAAATATGAACCTGATTTGTGATAGGATAAAGAAAGTGAGGAGGCAGGTTTAGTAATGATGGTCTGTTGTAGGGTCTTATTCATGAAATGGTGCGTTGTAGGGTCTCATTCATGTGATGGTCTTTTGTAGGGTCTCATTCATGTGATGGTCTGTTGTCGAGTCTCATTCATGTGATGGTCTGTTGTAGGGTCTCGTTCATCTGTCTAACCACAACTTTCCTGTGAAGAAGCCAGGCTGGTTGGCCTATGCCAAGGTCAGTGAATTGGTGCACACCATGTAAAGTGGATTATATATCTTTGGGATCATTGTAGCTTTTAACTGTAGTGATGTAGATTGTTAATAGTATCTCAGGTTTGTAGTCAAACTGTGTCATGTCAGTTTTTATTGCAAGATCTTGTTCTTATTTTGTTAAAGTTACAAAATGTGATAGTTTTTACTGTAAAATCGTATTGCATTGTACAAACAGTATCTCTATTATAACACTGCCCAAACGTGTTTTACTGAACTACAATTTTTTATGATTTGACTCTTATAGACGTTTTGGTATTTATTTTTGTGTTGACACGTTGGACTGTAATACCTAGTCTAAACAACATGACAGTGTACCATATCATAGACGTCACTTTAGCATGGCCAGAGTTTCATCTTGTCTGTTGTTTCAGGATCGGCTGTTCTTCAAGGCAGTGTCTGACAATGATGGGGGCCTTCAGGTGATTGACACAGACACCCTTGAACCAGACAACACCTACCAACTTGAAGGTACTACACATGTGAAGGGGGACAGTAAAGGTTATCCTGGATACAGGTTATCAGAACAAAATACAATGTCTTCAAAGTGCTTATATAACTCTATAATGCTGTGTCTAGTCCTTGGGAGTGTCAAAGCACTTACACGTTACATAAACCTGTTCATCAGTTCATGCCAGTGCCAACTCAACTTCTCGCCATTCAGCCATGCTGCAATTACTGTGCAAAAATTATTCGTTCACATATCCGCCACTGTCTACAGCCAGGTACTCATGTGTACAGTTGAAGCAACGTGGACTGTACAGAATTGCCCCAGCTGATGTTAAACAAACACTAGATGTGTTGATTTAATTTATAATATATTAGTCAGTGTCTTTATAAACATCAGTGAGCAATTGTATTGCCAGTATCATTTTTGTTTACTGATATATGTATTCCAAATACTGTAACTTATTACATTTTATCAGTGTTATGTTTATCTCATAAAACCATGTCTTTCTAGGTGCAGGAAATCGTCCAAATGTATTGTTCAGTGATGGCCAGAACCTGGGACACATTGCTGCATCCAAAGATGTGAGTATATTTGTGGTCTCCGTATAACTGAAGCCTGTTGCATAGACCTCAGTGTAGCAATTTTTTCCAGTCGTTATTGTATTAATTAACTTAACTGGATAGTACTGTATAGACTAGTGTAAGATAAATTTATACCTTTGCCTTTTATGCAGTAGTTGCAGCCATGGTTCCAATTATGTTATTTACAGTGATTACAAAATATTCTTTATTGTTTTCATTCTGTGTTGTAAGAGAAGCTAACTGTTGTTTTATAACTCTGTGTTTTCAGTGTTTGTTTGTTTTTACTTTCAAGTTCACAATACAACTTATATTCACGGTAAATACAAACGCATTGGAACGCAGCATTATTACCACTGACTGTCGTCCATTGACCTTGGCCTCTGTTGACTTAACCTCTGTTGACCTTAACCTTTGCCACTACAGGATAGCTTCGTCGTGCGAAGTTTCAACCCTGAGAAGAATCCCTGCCCACTGGTCAACGAACTCTCCCTGAAGCTGGCACGTAAATGTGTCAAAGCTTTCGGGACACTGTCTTACGACCAGACCACAGAAATCCACAGCCTGAGTAAGTTCCACCTTCATATGTGAACACCGGTGCATAGTGTTGTTAAGGGATGATCTTAAGACAAAGATGTAAGATACTACAACAATAATGACGGGGGCTAGGTAAGTCAAAGAACACCTGCACAACGACAACCTGTCAAACAACCACCCTGAGCTGTCAAAGCAAAACCAGATTTAGAGACCTAGTTTGCAACGTAATTCTACTATTTTTCTCAGTTTCATAAGTAGTACAACACCATTACAGAGCTCAGTAGACACATTCATGGATGGCTAGACCTGTTGTGGTGCTCTGAATCGTAAAGTAATGTAAAACTTGTGCATGGTGTTTCTCCCTAGATGTCAGCAGTGATGAGGATATTGTCAGTGTCTCAGCCGGCAAGGAATTTGCCATTGTCCGAACAGCAAGCGGCAAGGTGAGTTCTGCATGGCTAAAAGTAGTGTCTGGTGTAATCATGAAATTCCTGTCACCTGATTGGGGCACTATGAACTGTCGCCGTTTGATGATGTGTTTATTCCGAACCTGTTTGTAGAGTGAAACCTGGAATAATTACACCACTAATAAATAAAATACAGAATTTGTATAGCGCCATATTCACATGGTGATCTATGGTGCATTACATCATACTACTACTAAATATAACTAAAAGAGAGAGATATATATATATATATATAAAACAGTATAAATGTTAAATACAAATAAATAGATTAATGTAAAACTGTATAAAATGTTTGGTGTGGAATGTTGGGAAGCATGATAAAACATTATAAAACAACAGTTAGTACTGGCGAATAGAAGAAGTAGTCATCCCAGTATTCCTGATGAAGGCTGCCGATGGCAGCCAAAATGTTGAGTAAGTAATCTTGATACTTGTATTTAGAAGAAAACCATTATCCATATATATTTGCCAACTTGATGAACATTTTCATGAACAGTTGGTACTGTGTTCTTGTTAATAATTGAGAAACCTTTCTCTTGGATTTCTTATATGATTGCACAAACAAGCGCTTGACATTTATGATGCATTCGTAACCTGTGAATATGTCACAGGTTCTCTACACTGGCAAATCAACAGCCCTTGGAATCAAACAGGGTGGCCCTACAGCAGGAAAGTGGGCCGAACTACCAATCACAAAGTCACCAAAGGTCGTGCAGGTCGCCGTGGGTCACGATGGCCAACATGTGCTGCTGGTGTCAGAAGACGGAAGTGTATTCTTTGCTGGAACTCCTCGCAGAGGGGAAGATGCTGACGGGAGTGTGGGTAAGTGGGATCTGTCTAGCTAAACCCTCCCTCCACAAGGCGTGTGCACATGCATGTGTTTATTTGCATTGGGCTGTATATATGTATGTATGTATGTACGGTGGCTTCTCGGTATATGGACTCCTGACGTAAGCAAAACCTTTTAAAAGGAACAACTTTGAAATCCACATTAGGCTAGGCATACGTTGCTACACTTTTGTTGCAAATCCCACAGTTATGCAGTAGGGTTAATGCACATTTCATAACATTTGTTGTCATGATTCAATTTTTGAATCGGTTCAACAAATGTTACGTCGCCCAAATCAACATGCGAGTTTTGTTGAGTTGCAGAGCAAAAATGGATTTATCGAGCTTGTCATATGCACTTATGTACACATTTAACGCATGTGTATGTATGTTTGTATGGAGGGGTGGATACCTTATTTGTTACATGTATGGAGACACAATTTTTTGTTGCACTGATGAGGGTATGAATGATCAGGGCATAAATGATGATTGCAGCCAAGGGTCGTCGTCAGCCGAAGTCGCTGAAGCCAAAGAAGATGATTCAGCTGGAAGGTCGGAACGTCGTCGCGTGTGCCTGCAACAGTGGCACGAGCGCAGTCATCACCAGAGAGGGCGAAGTCTTCATGTATGGCAAGGACACTGCGCACTGCGACCCAGCCTCAGGTCAGTGGTCAGTTTGACCCCATGACCCCAGGTCACTAAGATGTATACTGGGTTACTGGGAAACTGTGCATGATTTCTTACCATGGAAACTTTGTGACAGCACTGTGATATAATTAGAAAACTATGCACAGTAATACAATAAAATACGTGTTTATTTGGACCCATCATTATGTACAATAAATACAATTACATGAAAAGAAGAAAACATTTTCATTATGGGCCGGCCAGGGAAACTCCTACTAAGACCAGGCATTGTTGCTTGCACAGGAGCTATCCTGAAACATAAATTATAACCTAACAATTATTAACTGCTAAGTCAGATGAATACAGAAATATCTTTGAAGAAGTTTTTTTAAGTAAATATTTGCAATTAATGAATGCGGCTGATGAATATGTGCATCCACTTTGAATTCACGAAAATGTAATTCATATTTATTTACCTGGTAGCCAATTTTTACATTGACAGGTTAATTCCATGAAACTGTTACGGTTTATCATTAAGAATGGATTCACTTAACAAACTATATTAATTTTGGGTTTCCATCTATGACATTTTATGAGGAAACTGGGGATGTTATAGCAGTCATACTTAAGGGCATATTATATATGCATTCACATGCACGTACACACACACACCATACACACCACTCACGCACACACATGTACACACCACAAAGTTCAAGCTACACAGTAGAAGAAGAGTTTAACCAACTGTCCCAACAACACACACAAAGTTGACCAGTGAATATTGCATGATGTAATGTATTGATTATTGATCAAGTCGGTGTATTCCTTGTTATTTTGTAGTCTCCATCATGACTTGATATGATGTATGTATGTACGTATGCCTGCAGGTCAGCTGTCTGAGCTGCGTGATGTTGTGGTCACCTCCGTCGCGCTGGGCAAGGCCCATGGTGCTCTACTGACCAGTCATGGACACGTCTATACATTCGGCATCAACAACAAGGGTCAGTGTGGCCGAGACTTTGTCTCCGGTGCTGCCCGAGAAAGTGAGTGCATTTCTTCCAGTGTATCATCATCTTGGCAACCATGTGTTATCAGGATGGTTGTATCACGGTAATTAAACTACCGGATTGATCTAGAACATGTTACTGTGATGTTTCCATCCAGATAACACACAGCTATCTCGTTCTGAGAATCCATCTCATGTTTGAATCATTTCGGATGCGACCAAGCATGCGTGTTGGCATAGACACACGATTGTTCGGAATGCTTTGCGTGTTTTCTATGATTGTTCTGATTTCTGTAATCTTCGTCAAACATGTGCATCAGTTCCTTTACACAGTACGAATGCTGCATATTTATAAATGTAGGAAGTGAAAAGGTATGTTCAAATGTTACCTTGCCCTTGTAAATTGGGAATAACACTCTCATGACATTAACAAACAGTGTATTACTGCCTAATTATTATATGGTCACACATCTGCTGTATAAGGGCGTACTAACTAGTCAGCTATGTGCAAAATTTGCACTTGTTTTAAAACGTCCACAGGTGAGTGGTTCTTTTTCTGATGACAGATCTCTTGATGAAAATGGTGTGTAAAAAAATATATGTTCATTGCACATGGAAACATACTGCTCTGGTCGTCAGATCAGTCATGGTACATACATGTATCACTATTTCCAGTAGTCTACACAGGATACTGGATTTATTCATTTTTGTAGTGAGTGTTGCCGTGACGATGGCTGATGAAGAGGAGGAGCGAGATGCGAATTTTGTGTGTGCCCCTGGTGAGCAATTGGTGCATTTAACAGGATTGCCATCTAAGGCTACCAATGTCTTCCGTTACTGCTCATCACCCTGTATTAGTCACATATACAATGAGGGATTAATAAAATAGCTGCGTGAAATATAAAATATCAGAATAAAATAAGTTACGTTGAAAAGAAAATTGGTTATTTTAAGATAAACACATCAATTACTTAGAATAAAATGCTGCAGCAATGAATTATGTGCATGTAGCAATAGATAGGTGTCTTTAAAGCAGACTTGAGCAAGTCCAGTGAAATTGTCAAAGTCACATTCGATGCATTCCACACTGTAGCCCTGGAATGCACAAATGTGCAGTCACTGGCACTGGCATTTAATCTTGGACCCACAAGAGTGATAGAGTCAGTGGAACAGAGAGATCTGGTTTGTAGGTTTGTTGTGGTTTCACTGTGTCTTGTCCTCTCTGCCTGTAGGCACGCATGTCTGGAAGCTCGATCAGTGCATGGTGTGTACGAGCTGCGGGGAGTGCACAGGCTATGGCAGTAACTGTGTCAACGCTGGACGCTCGGACAGAAACCCAGGACAGTAAGTATTACAGTCACTACAGCCGTGTGATATGGAATAATATTCTTCAGTCCCCCCTATTATGTTTGTTTTGATTTGGCTTGAGAAGTACAAAAATTCTACATTATTGTCATAAAAGTGTACATATTTTGGCATTACAGAATGCAGGGAAATGCTTAAAATGCTTCCTTTTCCGTTATTAGAAGAATTATCAAAAACCCTGTTATGCATGATATATCAAGTTTTAACTGAGGTTATACATTTCCCATTGTAACTTTACAAAGGAGAACAAGAAAAATATTCAAACATAACTTGTATAATAGTTTGTTTACCAACACTATTGCAATGAGTAATTTAATGTTGGTGCTTTCTTGAGCAATTGCTTTATGTCTGGGATTTCCAACAAATTACTTATGACACGTGTTCAATAAGATATGATGCATGCCTATATGATAATTGCAAACAGAATATTTCACACATATAAACAAACTGTACATAAAAACCATATATATATATATATATTTATAACTTTTAGTTGTGTTTTGGTGTCACATGCAATGATTTCCTCTAGGCCATGTAGTTCTGGCCTCAAGGATAACGTCTTGGCATGTGTCACATGCAATGGTTTCTCGTAGGCCATGTAGCTGTGGCCTCAAGGACAATGTCTTGTGTGTGTCACATGTAATGATTTCCACAAGGCCGTGTAGCTGTGGTCCGGGGGATTCGGGATGTATGGAGTGCGGGATCTGCCGAGCGTGTGCTGGAGACGCCCACGAAAACGAGAAAGGCCCAGGGCCAGCAGTCGTCGACATGGCCAACGGTGGACTGTTTGAGGTTTCGGCCCGGTGCCGCGACATCGTTCCACTGGATCCGCTAATCGGTGAGTCGGTCTTCTTTTTATAGAAGAGCACATGCCATCTAGTCATGTAAGTGTCATGACATCAGCAATCTCTGTTCTTCCGCATTGCTCCCTTTGTAGAGGGGTGAGGCTAGTTCGTGTTTTTGTTGCATCACCCCAGTTGTCATCCCTTTTTAATTCTTCCTATCGGCAGTCTTCTCCCTCTACTTGTCATCACACCAGCTGTCATCCCTTTCTAATTCTTCCTATCGGCAGTCTTCTCCCTCTACTTGTCATCACCCCAGCTGTCATCCCTTTCTAGTTCTTCCTATCGGCAGTCTTCTCCTTCTACTTGTCATCACCCCAGCTGTCATCCCTTTTTAGTTCTTCGTATCGGCAGTTTTCTCCCTCTACTTGTCATCACCCCAGCTGTCATCCCTTTCTAATTCTTCCTATCAGCAGTCTTCTCCCTCTACTTGTCATCACCCCAGCTGTCATCCCTTTCTAGTTCTTCCTATCGGCAGTCTTCTCCCTCTACTTGTCATCACCCCAGCTGTCATCCCTGTCTAGTTCTTCCTATCGGTGGTCTTCTCCCTCTACTTGTCATCACCCCAGCTGTCATCCCTGTCTAGTTCTTCCTATCGGTGGTCTTCTCCCTCTACTTGTCATCACCCCAGCTGTCATCCCTGTCTAGTTCTTCCTATCGGTGGTCTTCTCCCTCTACTTGTCATCACCCCAGCTGTCATCCCTGTCTAGTTCTTCCTATCGGTGGTCTTCTCCCTCTACTTGTCATCACCCCAGCTGTCATCCCTTTCTAGTTCTTCCTATTGGCGGTCTTCTCCCTCTACTTGTCATCACCCCAGCTGTCATCCCTGTCTAGTTCTTCCTATCGGTGGTCTTCTCCCTCTACTTGTCATCACCCCAGCTGTCATCCCTGTCTAGTTCTTCCTATCGGTGGTCTTCTCCCTCTACTTGTCATCACCCCAGCTGTCATCCCTTTCTAGTTCTTCGTATCGGCGGTCTTCTCCCTCTACTTGTCATCACCCCAGCTGTCATCCCTGTCTAGTTCTTCCTATCGGCGGTCTTCTCCCTCTACTTGTCATCACCCCAGCTGTCATCCCTGTCTAGTTCTTCCTATCGGCGGTCTTCTCCCTCTACTTGTCATCACCCCAGCTGTCATCCCTGTCTAGTTCTTCCTATCGGCGGTCTTCTCCCTCTACTTGTCATCACCCCAGCTGTCATCCCTGTCTAGTTCTTCCTATCGGTGGTCTTCTCCCTCTACTTGTCATCACCCCAGCTGTCATCCCTTTCTAGTTCTTCCTATCGGCAGTCTTCTCCTTCTACTTGTCATCACCCCAGCTGTCATCCCTTTTTAGTTCTTCGTATCGGCAGTTTTCTCCCTCTACTTGTCATCACCCCAGCTGTCATCCCTTTCTAATTCTTCCTATCGGCAGTCTTCTCCCTCTACTTGTCATCACCCCAGCTGTCATCCCTTTTAAGTTCTTCGTATCGGCAGTCTTCTCCCTCTACTTGTCATCACCCCAGCTGTCATCCCTGTCTAGTTCTTCCTATCGGTGGTCTTCTCCCTCTACTTGTCATCACCCCAGCTGTCATCCCTGTCTAGTTCTTCCTATCGGTGGTCTTCTCCCTCTACTTGTCATCACCCCAGCTGTCATCCCTGTCTAGTTCTTCCTATCGGTGGTCTTCTCCCTCTACTTGTCATCACCCCAGCTGTCATCCCTTTCTAGTTCTTCCTATTGGCGGTCTTCTCCCTCTACTTGTCATCACCCCAGCTGTCATCCCTGTCTAGTTCTTCCTATCGGTGGTCTTCTCCCTCTACTTGTCATCACCCCAGCTGTCATCCCTGTCTAGTTCTTCCTATCGGTGGTCTTCTCCCTCTACTTGTCATCACCCCAGCTGTCATCCCTTTCTAGTTCTTCGTATTGGCGGTCTTCTCCCTCTACTTGTCATCACCCCAGCTGTCATCCCTGTCTAGTTCTTCCTATTGGCGGTCTTCTCCCTCTACTTGTCATCACCCCAGCTGTCATCCCTGTCTAGTTCTTCCTATCGGCGGTCTTCTCCCTCTACTTGTCATCACCCCAGCTGTCATCCCTGTCTAGTTCTTCCTGTCGGCGGTCTTCTCCCTCTACTTGTCATCACCCCAGCTGTCATCCCTGTCTAGTTCTTCCTATCGGTGGTCTTCTCCCTCTACTTGTCATCACCCCAGCTGTCATCCCTTTCTAGTTCTTCCTATTGGCGGTCTTCTCCCTCTACTTGTCATCACCCCAGCTGTCATCCCTTTCTAATTCTTCCTATCGGCAGTCTTCTCCCTACTTGTCATCCTCCACTTCCTCTCCTACATCCCTCTATGCAGTCGTCCCATCTTTCTTGCTGTCTTTCCAGTATGTTTGTCTAATTTGTAATTGAAAGCCAGTGCTGATAATAACATCATTTCATAAATGGCAACATAGATTTGTTGCTGATACCGTGATTAATTAGATACTTAAACTGTATTAATTTGATAATTTTATTACCTTGATTGAATGCTGAAGGATGTGCAAGCTAACCACTGTATAAAGAATTAAGCATCTTGAACAGAGCAATCTAATACAAGACTATTTAGTATTATTATTATTATTAGAATAAAGATTACACATAATAATTAAAGTGAATCCAAAAGCATTTTTTGGGCCTTTGCACCCAAAAATGAAAGTACTTGAAAACTAACCATTTGCAACTATAATCAAGAATATCATGCAAGTGGTTAGCTAAATATACCTCGTTGAACACCGAAAATCTTTTTTGTATGGGCAGTGCCATATTTGTTCAGAATCCTACATCAAGAGTGCTGACTAGGTTTCCCACATGTCAAACTTTAAACGCCTGATTGTAGACATAGACGATTTTAGTCACAGACTTGCCAATTAATTTGGACATGCTGTTTGCATCTAAAATCAACTTATTTGGCAAGATAGTCCATTCATTCATTGTTTACTAAACGCCTCGACTTCTAATTTGACAGTTCTCTTGATCGAGTGTTTGCATTGTGTCGAAGCCTTTGGCTGAGGTACATGCTGGAAGATTGTCGGTACCACTTCATGCATTAACGTTCTCCGTCACCAACGTTTTGAAGGATCTTGACCCATTAGTTGATGAAAATATATCAAATTCAAAACACGAATCATCAAAATGGGCCGAACAAAGTTTAGCATATCGCATGGGCTTCCAACCTCAATACCTCACTGAATCATGTTTACATCCGAATGCTGCACAGTACAGCATTGTAAGGGTTTTTGCTTCGTGTAAATCCAATATAAAAGCAAATAACAATGTAACTGCACATCTCAACAACGTTAAAAATACACGCGATATGCACAGCCTACGTCACAGCTGCATTATGGGTTAAGGGGCTGCTAGCCGCTGATTGGTCAAAATTGCAAACACTGATGAATATGTCAGCCTCCATGAAAAATGACATTAGACCAGAATTTCTCACTTTTAGAACAGTAAACCTCTTGCGTGATATTCTTGATTATAGTTACAAATGGTTAGTTTTAGGCACTCTTAAAATAGTGCCTTTGGTTTCACTTTAAAACTGGGTGTGTGATATCACAAGGTGTTCTGGGTTAGACACGTGATGGAATGATACTGTGGTCGTAGAGAGACTTGGTGTGCTGCATCACAAGGTGGTTGCGATTAGGCAGGTGATGGAATGATACTGTGGTCGTAGAGAGACTTGGTGTGCTGCATCACAAGGTGGTCGCGATTAGGCAGGTGATGGAATGATACTGTGGTCGTAGAGAGACTTGGTGTGCTGCATCACAAGGTGGTCGCGATTAGGCAGGTGATGGAATGATACTGTGGTCGTAGAGAGACTTGGTGTGCTGCATCACAAGGTGGTCGCGATTAGGCAGGTGATGGAATGATACTGTGGTCGTAGAGAGACTTGTTGTGCTGCATCACAAGGTGGTCGCGATTAGGCAGGTGATGGAATGATACTGTGGTCGTAGAGAGACTTGGTGTGCTGCATCACATGGTGGTCGCGATTAGGCAGGTGATGGAATGATACTGTGGTCGTAGAGAGACTTGGTGTGCTGCATCACAAGGTGGTCGCGATTAGGCAGGTGATGGAATGATACTGTGGTCGTAGAGAGACTTGGTGTGCTGCATCACAAGGTGGTCGCGATTAGACAGGTGATGGAATGATACTGTGGTCGTAGAGAGACTTGGTGTGCTGCATCACAAGGTGGTCGCGATTAGACAGGTGATGGAATGATACTGTGGTCGTAGAGAGACTTGGTGTGCTGCATCACAAGGTGGTCGCGATTAGACAGGTGATGGAATGATACTGTGGTCGTAGAGAGACTTGGTGTGCTGCATCACAAGGTGGTCGGGATTAGACAGGTGATGGAATGATACTGTGGTCGTAGAGAGACTTGGTGTGCTGCATCACAAGGTGGTCGGGATTAGACAGGTGATGGAATGATACTGTGGTCGTAGAGAGACTTGGTGTGCTGCATCACAAGGTGGTCGGGATTAGACAGGTGATGGAATGATACTGTGGTCGTAGAGAGACTTGGTGTGCTGCATCACAAGGTGGTCGGGATTAGACAGGTGATGGAATGATACTGAGGTCGTAGAGAGACTTGGTGTGCTGCATCACAAGGTGGTCGGGATTAGACAGGTGATGGAATGATACTGTGGTCGTAGAGAGACTTGGTGTGCTGCATCACAAGGTGGTCGGGATTAGACAGGTGATGGAATGATACTGTGGTCGTAGAGAGACTTGGCGTGCTGCATCACAAGGTGGTCGCGATTAGACAGGTGATGGAATGATACTGTGGTCGTAGAGAGACTTGGCGTGCTGCATCACAAGGTGGTCGCGATTAGACAGGTGATGGAATGATACTGTGGTCGTAGAGAGACTTGGCATGCTGCATCACAAGGTGGTCGGGATTAGACAGGTGATGGAATGATACTGTGGTCGTTGTAGAGAGACTGGGTATACGGTACCACAAGATGGTTGGTGTTAGACGCGTGAAGGTCGTGCCTAAGAACAACCAACCCAAGGCTCCAGGTAAGATTAGTGTACAGTGTACAGATTGTATTATATCAAATCAAGTTACATTTGATTATATGAGTCACTGAGTGCCAATTGTTACTGAAGGATGAACAATTTTTGGAGAGATTTGTTTTGTTTGTCTGGTGATAATAAAACATGAAATTGAACTCTGGACAAGTGATTGTCAATCTAACATCTAATGTTCAGAAGGTGGTGTATCATGCTTAGATGTTTGCATTTAAATGCATAAGCTTGCATTTAATATCTAGTTTTATATTTTACACATATTTTACTCCTTTTATGATAATATTTACTATTATTTATTCATTAATATTTTATTGTCTATTTATTTATAAACTTTTAGACTTATTTGAATGTAACTATCGAACATTTTTATATAGTTTAACTACCAATGGCATTTATATACTTATATTTTTATAGTTTATCTGCGCATTTAATTTGTCTAGTTCAGTTTTGTTTAGCCAAGTAAGTTTTAATCGTTTGTTGTCATATGTAAACAATGCTGAACAGGGTCTTACTCTTGATATGAGAGTGATGTTTACTACCAGTGTGTGTGTTCCCACAGTGGAGCCCCAGCCCGGGGAGGCGGAGCAGGAACACATGAGGGTGAGCACACGGACTCCAGCCAGGGTGGAGCTGGGGCGACACCCCGCAGTACAGGTTACTTGTGGACTGCATCACACAGGTAGATGACTAGCTCGGGGCAATTTATATCATCTTATTTCTGTTTCTTCATTCAACATGTTTAACTTATTGCTAACTTATTTATTTTTTACAATTTTTATTTTAATTATCTTTAACTTGTTTTAACTGTATTTTAGCTGTATTTTAACTTTATTTTAATTATACTTTAACTTTCTTTTTAACTTTACTTTAACATTGTTAAGACTTTGAGCAAGTTCTTACCTGGACGCACAGCATGTTATAAATGTATATAATTTATTTCTCATTTATTATTGTAGTATTACTGGAGTAATTTGAAGAACAATTCTTGTGGATATTTACACCTTCAATTGTGACCAAAATTTTGTCGTTAGCTGTGTAACTGTTATAAGTTAAGCTTTCCAAACCACAGTAACTGGTCTAATCGCTATGTGACAATCTACGAACACCCAACCTCGTTATTGCAGTGGTCATTGTAAATATAAAATAACATTGCAGTGTAGTGTTTTTTAATGTAAGTAATGGTTTCGCAGCTAGTGGGAATGTGATATAGTGTGTTCGCAGCCAAGCACCAGTAGCATCTCATAGACGTTTCTCGACCAGATTTGACTTGATTTTCATTATATAAATATGTAATATCTGTATCGTACTTTTGTTAAAAGTGTGCTAAAAGAAATATAGTAACTATAACTTTCTCGAATAACGCACCGACTCTTTGGAAATCACTACCTGTTATCATTAAGTCTGCGTGGAATATAATAACATTTCAGCATCATCTGAAGACCTATCGTTTTATCCTCGCTTATCCTTACCTCGTCGCTCTACTTGTCCTTCTGTTGACGACTAGATACTGCAATCTCATTTGACACTGCCTAACCGTTTGGTTTTAACATGGTACTCAGCTGGTTTCTCAAGGATTTTGGCACAATATTTTGTATGATATTGTGGCAGCTTCCTGCACCTGATTCTGACAATGACGTTGTTGTCCTGTTGAAGTTGTGCTCCTGGGCAATGGAGACGTCTACACATTTGGAGGAAACATGTACGGGCAGTTGGGTCACAGCGACATCGGACTGAGGTAAACCTCTCTTTGGCACTGTTCTGTCCTTTTTGATTAGTTTTATTATGCCTAAGGATTTACCTTCTGTGCATACAGAATTGGAATTTTTACACATATTGGTGAGATCCATTTCTCAGAATTACAATGATGTGAAAACCAACCAAGTTATAACTGCCACCCAGGGTTGGCATGTAACGAAGTAAAGTACTTTGTTACAATAGTAGAGTAGTTATTTCAAGTAATTGGCATGTAACGAAGTAGAATTTTGACTAAATACTTTTAGTTGTAACGAAGAAGGTTTATCTAAAGTTTTTACTTTATTTCTTTTATTTACTTTGCAATATATTTTCATAAAATTTTTTGCCGAAACCGCTGCTGCCAATCGCATGGCAGTTCATGATCATATTTGCGTACAAACCTCTCTATGGGAAATCGATGCAACCATTGTTTTATATATAGGTCAGTGAACGAAATCTGCCAAATATTGGCATAGATCAGGTCAAGGCAGTTGACATGAAATGTCACTTCGAGCACGCAACGCTTGAACGCCATCTCAAACCACGATGCAAATGTCTCTGTTGCACCATATAAACTATTAATCAGTAAGTTTTCAGTACATATTATAAATATTAAAATTTGCAATTTCGACAATGTATTCATAATCCCCATACACTGACACTATTCTGATATTCGTGAGGAAATGCGCATCATGGATCGAGAACTTCACTGATTTTCGCCCATTGTCAGCAACAGCCTTACCAGCTTATGTTAGCATTAAACATTATTTTAGTTTCATGAATAAAATTCATATTGATATGTTTAATAAATTCATAATAATGATTACTCTACAGAACTAAAGAGTAAAGAATTGATACTCTGCCATTTGGCAGCAACTTTTCCCAGCAATGGCTTATTCAAACTGACCCATAATATCAGGGACATAGGCCCTGACAGGGCACTTTTAATTGCAATTGGCAAAAGCATTCCTCTGTTGCACTGGCCTGTCTTCTGATCAACTATAGTCCCAGCTGGTACCAGGTAACCAACACAGCTAGCTGCTAAAGCATGTTGTTTCAATGTTTGTGTGAGCCAGATGGCTTCATCAGCTAGGCAGCAAATGTTTTTGTTAATTTTACTATGGACAGTGCTAGCTGGTATTACCTCTGACCAGTTTCCCTGAGAGGCTACTGCTACTACTGGACTGACCCTCCAGCTACTCAGATACAGTCTCACCTGCGTATACATATCTTGTTGTACAATCTAGCTCCTCCCATACCCCAGTGGAACAGGTCGATAAAAAGACAGATTGTGCCTCATCATTAATTAAGTTATGTATTTAACTGAAATTATATGATGTGTGCTCTCAATGATAGTGTAATTTTCCATGCATCCAAGTAAGCACCATGTTCAAGGGTGGCAGACTGATTGACCGGCTAAGGCTGTCTGGGAACACTTTGTTAGGCAGAGTGGTTGCAAAACAGTTGCCAGATGCAAGCTGTGTAATTTATATAATATTACTCGTGATTTTATTGTTATTTCTAAGTGTTTTACTTTTACTTCTACTTTTACTTCAAGTACGTTTGAAAAGTAGTTTTACTTTTACTCAAGTGCAAAATTAAAGTAATTCAGTCAACCCTGCTGCTGCCTCATTTCATATAGCCCACAGAGGGTTTGTTAATGTTCATATATGCAGTGTGTGAATAGTTTATGTAATATGCGGAATCGGTTTAATAAGATTGCTTGCTTTTTTAAATCAGCAAAAGTTGACTTTGATCATTAGATCGGGTAACATACAAAAGTGTGAATAGCTGTATGCTATAGTATATATATATATATATATATATATATATATATATATATATATATATATATATATATATATATATATATATATATATATATATATATATATATATATATATATATATATATATATATATATGTGCTATAGTATGCCATAGTATACAGCCTAATGCTATAATATATAGCGGCAGGCCACTCAGCCACTTTTGCCATTTTTTTTCGGTTCTTTTGAGAAAAAAAATTATTTATTTGTCCAATGATTTCATCAAAACTAAAAAAAACTAAATTTGTATTTGATACTTGAGACAAAAAAAATTAATTGAGGACGGAGCTTTAACCCATTTAAAGAAATTTAAATCTCCTCGGCATAATCTAAGAATCTGTAAAAATGTCATTGGTCAAACTGAATATCCACCGGTCAGTTGAACTGTTTCAGTGGCAAGCCAGGGAAGGTGACAGTGAAGAGCAACATTATCCAAGTGGCTGCGGGCAGCAACCACACAATCCTGTTGACCGCTAGTGGTCAAGTGTACACGTTTGGTAGCCATCTGGTACGTCACTTATGGTAGTCATTAAAAATATATGTATTTTTAGCATGTCAAAGAGATTGATGTAGATTAAAAGCCAGTTGTAATATGAAGACATGTTACAAAAATGCAAAAAGGAAAGATACAGCTGAATTAATTTGAGCTATTTAATAAAAAAATTCTTAAGCAGCACAAGTTTGTATTTAGATTTTTGTGGAGTCTCACATCAATATCAGTTAGAAATGGAAAAATTTAAAAGCTATGAGAAAACTGTGGGGAAGACATGGAAAAAAAGTATAGAAAACCACATATGCTAATCATGTGAACCCATCTCGTCCTGTCTTCCAGAAGGGACAGTTGGGCCGACCCGCTCCCGAGGATGACAAACAGAAGGGCAGGAAGAACCCTTGGTTTGCAGTGCCTGGTCTTGTTCCAGGAGTAGGTGAGACCTCTCGGTGTCATTACTGCCTGTAATGTGTTTGCTCACCAGTCAATTTAACTGTATTTAGAAAACAACAAAAACAAACTTATTTCACCATCGCTGTCTTGATATAAACGCTTTCTACTCACAAGCCATAAGTCATGTTACTTTCTATTTTGCAATCTTGGCTACTTTTATTATTGGTTTAAACTGTTAATAATTTTATCTATTATTTGTATAGACATTTAGAGTGCACTTTTATTGTTAGCTTTACTCAGCTCTTTGATTTGTAATTATTTACTTAAAAAGCGTTAAACCAAGAACCAGCCTTATTACTATTACCACTCTTATTACTATTACCACTCTTATTATTATTACTACTCATTACTATTACCACTCTTATTATTATTACTACTCTTATTATTATTACTACTCATTACTGTTACCACTCTTATTATTATTACTACTCTTATTATTATTACTACTCATTACTATTACCACTCTTATTATTATTACTACTCTTATTACTATTACCACTCTTATTACTATTACCACTCTTATTACTATTACTACTCTTATTATTATTACTACTCATTACTATTACCACTCTTATTATTATTACCACTCTTATTATTATTACTACTCTTATTACTATTACCACTCTTGTTACTATTACCACTCTTATTACTATTACCACTCTTATTATTATTACTACTCATTACTATTACCACTCTTATTATTATTACTACTCTTATTATTATTACTACTCTTATTATTATTACTACTCTTATTATTACTACTACTCTGAAAAGGTTATCACTACTCTGGAAAGGTTATCACTACTCTGGAAAGGTTATCACTACTCTGGAAAGGTTATTACTACTCTGGAAAGGTTATTACTACTCTGGAAAGCGTATTACTACTCTGGAAAGCGTATTACTACTCTGGAAAAGTTATTACTACTCTGAAAAGGTTACTACTACTCTGGAAAGGTTATTACTACTCCGAAAACGTTATTACTATTCTGGAAAGGTTATTACTACTCTGAAAACGTTATTACTATTCTGGAAAGGTTATTACTACTCTGGAAAGGTTATTACTGCTCTGAAAAGGTTATTACTACTCTGGAAAGGTTATTACTGCTCTGAAAATGTTACTACTACTCTGGAAAGGTTATTACTACTCTAAAAAGGTTACCACTACTCTGGAAAGGTTATTACTACTCTGAAAAGGTTATAAATGCTTGCTGTATCAGAGAGTGGAGGATGCAGCGTTCAGTTGAACTTATGTCACTGGCAAATATATGATACAAACACAGGGGACCGTTTCACTAAGATAATGAGCTCATAAGGAAAACCCATCATAGAACAGAATCCATCAGAGATTTTTATGAACATTTTTAAAGTGTGTTTCACTAAGATGCTCATTAAATCCAATATAAGCTAATGATAAAAATTTCCATCATAAGTTCCACAGTGTGCACAATTGGACAACATAAATACGAGTCCAAAAGTGGCTGATAATACGATCCATCGGACACTTTTCTTCTACATCTGACTTATTTGCTCACTGGCATTTTATTAAAAAAATAAGATGCCATGTCACCGAGGACACTATTTCTGTGACACACCGGCAATGTGTTGTTTTGACAAGTGAAGTTTTTACAGTTTTCAATAACAAAGCTCTTGGAGAGCACCAACATCCACAACCGAAGCTGTGTCATCGAGTATACCAATATGAAAGTTAGGGGTGTACGTATTTTGATTAGATTTAGGCACAGCTCAAAATTGAATAGCAAACAACCTTCACCTTCGCGATGCTGTAAAACACGCAACGACTTGTCAACATCAGGGCTGTAAAATAGATGCTGTAAACAAAAGCCATAATTTGTGAACTATTCATTGCTCCCATTTTGAAAACCTATTTGACTGTAATAAACTGGAACTCTACATAAAATTGGAGTCAAGATAATGCTCAGTTAGGTAAATTTAACTGTTTATGGTGGATATGTTTTGCTTTATGAGCAGTCTAATCTCATCGTTAATAAGGAGCATTTCTAAGAGCGTTTCTATGATTTATTCTTAATGAAACACAATTGTCTGCTTATATCATAGCTAACGAGTGAAATTGATTTTAAAGAGCAAAATTGCGCTACTGAGCTTATAAGAATTTTAGTGAAACGGTACCCAGAGGCCATTAACTCTTTGCTCCTGTCAATCTGCTCTTTGTTAGCTCTCGTTGAATGTTCCACTGCGACATGGAGTGGAGCGTTTACTTTGCTTCTGCCTCATTTCATTTACCTAAATACCAACTTGTCCTCCCCTACTTTCTACAACTGTGTATGCTATGTAACTGTGTGAATGTGTGCACTTTGTAAACATCGCTATATTTACAATGTTATTGTACGCAATGTGTCTTAATTTTATATTAGTTTTGTTTTTGTTTTGACAGTTGTCATTTTCTGTGTACCAATGGTTACCAGGCTAGGAAGGCTTGTTCTCTGTAGCCCCAACAGCCTCGCGAAATTGCGGCAGTTCCCCACTTCTATATGAGGTTAAAATTAAAAAAGCAAAGCCACCAAGGCAGAGATTAATTATTAATGTTCCTGAGAAGCTGCACAATAAATGATTTCAGATTATACACCCTCATTTCTAATCGAGGTGACTGTTCCTACCAAGTGTGTGCCAGATTTATTCTCGATTTGTGGTGACGTATCAAGTGCTTCTTCAACCAGTCTAAACCAGTGAGATTATGTCCTCTATCTGTACACATGTACATGAATCATGTTGCTCTCCAGGGGTGAAGTTCGGGTGTCGCGCCACGTGGATCGGTGGAAGTGGCGAGGAGACATTTCTACGCATCGACGAGTCTCTGATCAATGCTCACACACTTGCCAGCTCCAAGGTGATTGCCAACCACTCCTGCATTGGTAAGTCGACACACCTAAAAGATTGTCGGGATAGCTCCATCAAATTGTTTTCTTGTGCTAAATGGTGTTTTTGTTGTTTTTTAAAAACATTTCCTGAACCCTCCAGACACAGCAGCAGATTGGTGACAATCCCAGCCACATAAGGCACTCTAGCAACAGACCAAAAGTGCAAAGTATGGTCATTTTGACCGGTCATCTTGACCGATTGTCTTGACCGCCCAAATGTGTTCTAATGAACTACAATTTATAATCTGACCATTATCTGTTAATAAATGTCGATCTTGCTGTTCAAGCAATGTAAACATGATATTTGAGGCGAAACGTTCAAATTAAACAGATAACAGTAAAAGCATTTATGCAATCAACAACACAACACAGATATAGAGATATGAAAATGCCAAATGAATGATGTTTATTGTGGGGATTAAGTGTAAGCCCACTTTTAAAGAAATTTAAAACAGAAATGTGAGCTCCACAACCCAACGCCAGGCTGACTACGGTTGCTATGGTTATAGTTATAGAAATGAGATGATATTGCATATATTGCTACTTGACAAAAGCATATACTGAACATTGTTTAGAGATTGCTCGTCTTGTTGCTGAGATTGCACCATTTTCAGACCAATGTGACCCCGTACCCAACTGCACATGTATAGAGTATACCCAACGTCTGAAGATGAGATATAAGAATGATATTCAAACTCGTACCGTTTCGAAGCTTGGGCTATTTCATTCACTCCGCATTGCCTCAGTTTACGTTGGATACATATGAAAGAATAATAATTGTGCAGGAATTGCAGCATGGCTGAATGCTTCCCAGAGAAGTTAGTGATGGAATGAACAAGTGGGTGAAAAGTAAAGTGCATTGAATGGTACCATTGACCAGATAGGGTATAGTATAAAGCAGGGTTTACACGAGGCAGTATCATTGCCCTGATGAGGCAATGTGGTCACATGCAACCAGATTGTAGCTTGATTGTCCCTTGCAAACTGTACATTGCTGTGACGCATTGTAGCAATGTCGCATGAAATAGAACTGATCCTATTTTGAAATGACATCACGTTTTATATAAATGGCCCTGACCTTTTCTAATGACGTAGCCATCGCATCAGTGCGGCAATGATATTACCTTGTGTAAACGCAGTGTTCTGTTACCTTTACCGTACCAGTAACCCATAGTTGGCGTTGTGTTTCAGGTTTGCTGCCCACGGCCGGCTCCGCGCCTTCCAACATCAAGTGTCTCATGATTAACAAGGCAGATGGCAGTTGTAAGTGTTTCTCTGGAGCCAAGTACGCATCGCTGCACGACCACAGTGTCTGTTTGGACCCCTTCTATGATGTGCTCTGGAGGTAGGTGGCAGCAGTGTAGCCTCATGCGTATTGTGCATATGTTGATGATGACCACAACGCTTGGCCGTATTTCTTTTGCATCAAGTCTTTGAATATGAATTTTTGCTTAACTGTTCTTTGAAGATCTATTACAATGAACTCTATGTTACAGTGTGCCATCTCTTGGTAGAGTTTTACAATGTGGTATTTGGTAAGATGTGTCATTTGTTTTAAATCTGCCATTTGTTATAATGTTACAATGCGCCATCTATTACAGTGTGCCAGATGTCACAAAGTGCCAATTACATTGTGCCATTGGTTACAATGTGGCATGTGTCAGTTATTTGTTAAGTGGTAACTAAAATCAAATTGCCACCTGTATATCCTCAATTTACTTACAGCTTTGCTCTTTTCTGACAAAATAAATGACAGTGGACATATTCAAGAAACTGAAGTCATCATTAAACCATGCTTGTGTTTTGTCTTCAGCTATTCCCCTGTACACCAAGAGATCTGCTGTTACGAAGTTGCCAGTAAACATTGTTTGTGTTCTGTCTTCAGCTGTTCCCCTGTACACCAAGAGATCTGCTGTTACAATGTTGCTAGTAAACATTATTTGTGTTCTTTCTTCAGCTATTCACCTGTACACCAAGAGATCTGCTGTTACAATGTTGTCAGTAAACATTGTTTGTGTTCTTTCTTCAGCTATTCCCCTGTACACCAAGAGATCTGCTGTTACAATGTTGCCAGTAAACATTGTTTGTGTTCTTTCTTCAGCTATTCCCCTGTACACCAAGAGATCTGCTGTTACAATGTTGCCAGTAAACATTGTTTGTGTTCTTTCTTCAGCTATTCCCCTGTACACCAAGAGATCTGCTGTTACAATGTTGCCAGTAAACATTGTTTGTGTTCTTTCTTCAGCTATTCCCCTGTGCACCAAGAGATCTGCTGTTACAATGTTGCCAGTAAACATTGTTTCTGTTCTTTATTCAGCTATTCCCCTGTGCACCAAGAGATCTGCTGTTACAATGTTGCCAGTAAACATTGTTTGTGTTCTGTTGCCAGCTATTCCCCTGTGCACCAAGAGATCTGCTGTTACAATGTTGTCAACTATGAGGCGAGACACTTGTGTAAGAAACAACCTCAGCTCAGTTGTATCCTTGGACCGGACCTTGCTGTGCCCGTCCACGATGGTGCTAAGACGACGCGCTCTCATGCCGCACTTCACCTGCTGGGTAATTCTCATTGTCTGTTTAAAACTCTCTCTTCAAATCATTTCTGCAAATCAGATTTGTTGATTTTGAAATGTGTTGTGCATGAATAGTTGAAGTAATATGCACAGTTGGTTTAATTAAAGAAAGGGTACTTTTGTTGAAATTGTCAAACGAATTGACTTTGATCAGTAGAGCAGGTAACTTGCAAAAGTGTAAACAACCTTATGTTATAGTGTGTACAGGTGGAGCCACTTTTGTCCTTTTTTACCAAATTTCAATTCAGCGTAGCCAAAATTACTTTAATGGTTCGTCCAGTGATTTCACCAAAGCTAAATAACACACTTGCACAAACGCGTTAGCATGTCATAGTGGATACTAGGTATGTTCGATATTTCATGAAATGATTCTGAAATGAGATGGGCAAAAAATCTTAACTGTTTTAGTGCTAATTTTCTCTCCTGTCAGTTACCACCGAATACCAAGTTTCTTTTGAACTTTCAGTGAAATTGAGTAAAACATCAACCTCACTTATCACATAGAAGAATTTATGGAACATTTTAGTAACACCATATATATTTTAAAACCGGGATCATCAAGGAATATTGTGAGCATGCTAATTATGCCATGGAAACCAGTAAATCCAAGATGGCTGATGACACTTTTTGTTTTGTCGGTCATGTTGTCTCGTCATGTTTCCCCTAGAAAGATGTATTTTGTGAGTAGGAACACCTGATATATTATGAAACCAGGACCATCAAGAAATATTGTGGACTTGTAAATCATAAGACCAGTGGCTAAGGAAACCAGAAAATCTAAGAGACCTGATTTTGTGATGTTGAAACTTGAACCAACACTAATTACTAATTTACTACAACATTGAACATTCGTTGTCGAATAGTTATACCAATATTTTATCATATACAGTATTCAAGAATGTGTTCTGTTCCAATGAATGAATAACAAATTATGTCAACAAATTATCACGGTTACAGCTATTACACAACAGACAATTTCTACAAAAAGGATTTATTTCGATGCAAACATGAGTGTAAAATTGCGACAATCAAACACGTGTGTCAGTGGCGAATGCTGGCATTCAAGCATCATAAACCGCTGGCCTGCTATCGCAGGAGAAATGAAGAAGTGCGGAGGCAGTTTAAAATTTTCTGTGGACATCTCATATATGCTCCACACCCACACTGTCCTACAAATGGAGAATGACCTTGTGTCATGGTTACTGCCCACAGCCTGTCTGGACACACTGACCGCTGCCCAGCGACTGGGCTTGACCGTGTCCGCCATGGAGAAGGAGAAGCGACCGATGAACAGAGTCTACACGAAGGAGGACTACTCTGTCGTCAACAGATTTGAAAGTTCGTCATCTCATTAATTGTGTCTGCATGTTTCATGTTGTGTCTAAGAAACGTATTTCCCTCTCACTTCAATTATTGTTGCTTTTGGCACAATATGCATGCAGGACTTCGCCGAGTATATACCCAGATTACCACCATTCTGCTATGAGAACTTCTTTCATTATACAATTTCGCTACAATTTGAAGACATTTCCTTTTAACTTTGTTTACTCTTCTTAAGCTCCGTAATGTATCCATCTGTTGACAACTTTAATTGCTTTCTGGTTTATATATTGACTATCCTTTTATTTTAATGTGCCTCTGAGCTTGGTTTCTGAGGACTGAAGCACGAAAGAAGTTTTATTGTTACTATTTTTTAGCAGTCTGCTTTCTAACTCAAGCATCATTTTCTAATATTTTAAATGATTCTGACTTAAAATTTTGATCTTATATTGAAATCCCACCATCCTGTTTCCAGAACCAATTGTGTAATTCCTCTGTCAAAAGCCACTGTCCCCCTTTACAGAAGTTGTTATGGTCACAATCATATGATGCTGTAAAGTCCGTAAAATGTCCACAATACTTCTCAAATCTAGCAGTCCATAAATGAACATGTGATTCACAGATAGATTTGTATGCAGCCTTGTCCTGTGCTGTAGATTTGTATGCAGCCTTGTCCTGTGCTGTAGATTTGTATGCAGCCTTGTCCTGTGCTGTAGATTTGTATGCAGCCTTGTCCTGTACTGTAGATGTGTATGCAGCCTTGTCCTGTGCTGTAGATGTGTATGCAGCCTTGTCCTGTGCTGTAGATTTGTATGCAGCCTTGTCCTGTGCCTGTAGATCACGGCGGAGGCTGGGGATACTCTGGGCCATCAGCGGAGGCCATAAGGTTCATGACAGACACAGATATCCTCCTGGGGGGCTTTGGACTGTTTGGTGGGCGCGGAGAATACTTTGGCAAGATCAAGGTAAGACAGATTGTGTGCATGCATGCCTAGCATGCCTTGCATTCTTGCATTTTTTAAATAGTTTTTTAATTAGTTGCCACAACATGGTAGGTAGTAATGTTATTGTCTGCTAGGGGGCTTTACTTGCATAATATAAGAATGAAAAATCTCCATGTCTTGTGGTTGATTATAAAGTTCATTATCCATGTCAAGAATGTAGATCTCTTATATCTAATATTAATCCTGGTAAGAACATGGTGCCAAGAAAGAAGTTTGTGTCTAATAATCTTTCTGTTACATTACATAATGTTAGGAGTACTTCCAAACTATTACTGTTGTTCACATTCCACGTCCATTGCCCCCAACACAACGGACACAGTGTCTCAGCCGAGAATAGAGTTCCACGTAGTTAAGTGGGGTGCAGTGGCACTGTGGTTAAAACACTGGACTCTCAGTCAAGAAGATTTGGATTTGAATCCTCTTGCCATTTCAAAACCTGGACAATTTTGTTCATTCCACGTTGCTTCAGTTCACTCAGCTGTATAAATATGTAACTGACTATCCACATTGGTGGATACACATGAGTGAATAGTCTTCGCGCAGTTCTTGCAGCATGGCTGAATGCTTCCCAGAGATGTTGAGTTGGTGTTGGAATGAACAGGTCTGCCAGGGAGTGAAGTGTAAAACTTGGTGTCGTCCCACGGATCGGACCGCGGACCGTGCAGTATAAGCTACCTTTATCTCTTGTTTCTCACCAGCTGTACGAGCTTGGTGTAGACGGGGGAGACAACGAGACAGATGGAGAACTGCTAGCAGAGACGGAGGAGGTCTCCTACGAATGTGGAGCCAGGTAGGCTGGCTTCTTATATGTAACATGCAATATTATCTAAACCGTGAACTGGTTTGTGACCCTGTGTGCATGTTCTCTCATATCTCCGTCAGTTTCGCATGTATGCGATGACTTTTTATTGGGGTGATCTACGTCAAACGTCCACATAAATTCCTTCGTGTGGCATAAACGCTTCGTAAACCGACAGTTGTACATGATTTTGAGGGCATGAAGTTGTCATTGCTATTGGCGTTGCCCTACCTAAATGTTATCTCGTAGAATCATACGCTCTTGCAGTAGCTGGCCTTCTCCCGTACAACGCCAGGTAAGTCGGCTGGTATAATGTAATACAATTGCACATGTTTATAGGGGCCATTTTTATGGGTCACTGCAAGAGAAAATGTGAAATCACTTGACACCATAGAAATAATATCTTCCTAGAACGGTCTCGTGTGCAACAAATTGATTCATTTTACTGTAAATAATTCTTTGAAAATTACAACAACAAAAACAGAACCGAGGGAAAAAACAGTATTTCCCGCTAGAATGCAATAATGTTGACACCGATGGATATGATTGTTCTGTATTGACAGTTGCCCAGTGTAAATTTGCAGTCAAAATCTAATTATAATAATTATAATCAGTATTTCGTGATGAAAAGCAATCTCATAGAAGTAAATTTTCTTCCTAAAAGTGAATTTGATATGTCATAGTTATGCACATTGCAGTGTTATTAATAATAGTCATTGACTTAAAATATAAGCTTAAACTGTTTTGTGAGATTCTTGACATAAAAATGGAAATCTTTTTTATGCAGTCAACAATGCAAGCCAGATGTAAAGATATGAAAAGGCCAAGTGAATGACGTTTATTAAGAGTATGCCTAATGGCATATTATTCCGATTAAGAGCATGAAGTGTGGACCCTGTAACACATGCCAAGCCTGTGGCTGAGCCATATACAAAGCCGCCTGGACACAATGCTCCCGGAGCTCACACTTCGACATAGCAATACAGCACATATAGTAATATTCCTACAACACAAGGCAATTCATGGCGTCGTCACCAGCACATTAAAACATTAACCCAACACCAACAATACTCGACACAATACCTATTTGCATATACTGCATCACAGGACTACCCTACTTGCCAAAATTCCTACTCTATATTTTAGTAACCTAAAAGGTGGGGCTATAACGCCACCGTTCACCGAAACCTGTGAACACCCCACCAATATAATTGATTTGTTGTTATTTTATTCTCACTAGTCTGTGGTGATATGTATTGATGTCTCCCTTCAATGCCAGTGATGTGTGTCACAGGGAGAAGTACGCAGTCTTGTTTGAGGAGCCAGTCAGTCTGACAGCCAACAACTGGTACATCGCATGGGCCAAGATCTCTGGCCCAAGCAGTGACTGCGGCTCCAGTGGTCAGTCCGTGGTCACTACAGATGACCAGTGAGTTGACCGCAAATTTTTATTAAATAATAATTGCCAATTATTTAGAGAGATAAAGTACCTGATCACGTTGACTGGTAAAATTAGATGATTTGTAAATTACCTTTAATGTGACATTTTATTTTAAATGGATGATCGGAGAGTACAATATTGCATTGAATGAAAGAGCAATTGTCATAAATGATTGAAGACTAATGAATGACGTTGGCTGTTGGTAACAGGGTTGTGTTTAAGTTCAAGAGTTCACGCAAGTCCAACAACGGTACAGACGTGAACGCGGGACAACTGCCACAGCTCCTCTTTAGGTAATACTTTCTTTGTGGCTGTTACAGGGAATGCACAACAGTTTGATAATTTATTGATCTCTCATTAATTGCCACCTACCTGTAGTAAGAGATTTGGTAGGACAGGGAGTGGCGTGGGAAGTGAAAGCAGCTCAGTTGTTGACACAATTATGTGTGATTAAATAAGAAGGACATTTAAAAATAATATATTCATGTGATTGGTTTATCAACTAGTTGAATTAGTTATGACGAAAGCCTGACTGGTTTGTGAAAAGTAACTAGTTAAGTCAAACATAGTTCGCTGTGTCCGGGGTACATTTTGCTTAATGTCACATTATGTTTGAAATTATTCACTATGACAAAGTTTTCGGAGCTTTATTTAAAAAAATAAGATGTCCTTTTTTATTCCTTATTATTAATGATAGCATTGTTGATGGCGTCATTGGTGGTGTTTGTGACAGACTCCCGAGCCATGACACGGGTGTTAGCAGTGGGAAAACTGACCAGGGTCATCCCGCCTACATACTGACACGCCAGTTCTCTACTACAGTCTCTCCTGTAAGTCGCATTGTTCTTACGTTTCTACTGCATCGTGAACGTGCTTGTGTAGATAGGTAAGATTTTTCTGCAGATTCTGTGTTTTGGATGGCAACTTTTATGGTCCCTGATATATGTGAGTAACTGTTCAAATGGTTTTAAAATGATCTTATCTCAAAACGTGGGTGTGTCTTTAAATAAGGAGTTCGCTTTCCACAAATAGTGAGTACTAAAATAATTATTTGTGGTAACAGATAGACTGTCAAGATTTCACACGTGTAAAATGTTGTGTAAAACTCAAGTTAAATGAAGTCTCCAGAAATTCCTTCTGGGTCATCCGTGGCTCTTTTTCTGTATAAAAAAATGTAGTTATGATGAAATATTCCTTTCTTAAATAATCTGGATCATTGTCTGCAGTTTGGCAGTGTTATTTTGTTTAATTTCTCTCACTGTCCACTTTGATTATATATAAAAGGTTTCTGGGCAAACCGTTATGAACGCCAATTCGGGCGACATTTGTTAATGGGTGAAATTTCAGAATTGAAATCAGCTATAAAGAATTCAGCCCTTGCTACCATTTGCTTTGATATGGGATTCATAAGATATTCCAGTATCATGTACAAGTTTCCATTTATGTTCTGAAGGAAGATGAAACACAGAAGTGAGTTTTTCTCAAAAACAAAAAACGGATTTATCTCATTTTGTCCTGAAACTTTTCTTATGCTCTATGCGAGAGTGAACGGAACATGAAAGTGGGATAGTGTCAGTCAACATTGACATTGTCAGCCAATGTGTACCATTGTGTTGTAGGAGTCCTTCGATGCCCTTCTGAAGCTGCTCAGCTGGAGTTGGAACATGTTCTGTGAAGCAGTGACAGAGGCCCAAGGACTGAAGGGAGCTATCAGAGCAGCCACCATGCTAGACCTCGGACACCTTGTCTATGTCAGTGTGGCGTGTCTACGTCTCATCCAGACTTACGTCTGCGAGGCCTACCCTAGTCTCGGTGAGTCAGGCACAATCTCGGTTGCGTTCCGGTTTGACCATATCTCTCGGTCATCATTCGCTGACGGAACTGCAGTTTCTCGAGAGGTCAAAACTATGTAAAAATAAACTAGTGTGATTTTCTGTTTCAGCATGTTTTTACTAAAATTTTGTAGTGTGTTTCAGCCTTAGGTTTTATTTTGCTAGTGTACCGAGCTCATCAGCTGATGTTATGCATTACAGTCATCTGAAATGCAGCTGGATGTGTAACTGTGATCTGACCCTTTTTAACCACCATTAACTGCGGTCTGTCCCCAGGTGTGAGCAAGCGCACACCTCCCGAGACGAGTCGAGTGGCAGAGTGCGTTGGCAACGCCCGGAACCTCCTGCGTAAGATCCTCTCTGAGAGCGGTCGACGGTCTGCTGGCAGTAGGTCACATGACCCAGCAGAGGGATCAGAGGTCAGAGCCGGACGTGATGTGTTCGAGAAGCTGGCTGATAAGATTCTGGGGGAGTGCCATCGCGCATTCACCATGTGTTTCCACGCATTCTACCCGACCGCACATCTCAAGTGGCTGTGTCTGTGCGAGCTGCTCAACTGGATCGATCCGGTTAGTCGTGGATTGGTTTTAGGAGTCGATTGTTGTTGTTGCACTCCTCTTTATTCTTTATCCCTGTAGTCCGGGGTGAGGCTGGCACTGATCCTTCTCCACTCCCCCATCCCTCACAATCATTCTTCACTCCCACCAAATCTCTCTTCGTGCAGTCCTCCAGTCTCGTTATTCTTCTTCAACTTCATTCACTCTCTTTGTCAACCATTCTACTCGATCCAACATTTTGTTGGTAGTGAAGTGACGATCTTATGTTTGGGCTGTTCTATTAGGCTCCACGTGGAGGGTAGTTTTAAAGCTGCCTTCGCCATTGTTGATGTTCAACGTAGTATGCACAGTCATTTTGATAAGGGTGCATAGCGGTCTTGTTAAAATCATCAAAAGAGTTTATTAACCAAGCCAAAAATTATTTAATCTAAACTTAATAACACGTTTGCACAAACGAGATATCTAATTGTACGAAATATAACTTGTGACTTCCACTCCCAGGGACAGTGTAATGTGGAGGGGTGTGGCCGCCTGCTCGCCGCAGTGATGGAGGCACTGTGTCACCCGACGGTCAAGCTGACCGCTCTAATGCCCATCAACTGTGAACACAGCACAGAGCTGCTGCTGAAGCGACAATACAGCTCCAACGACAACACCAACAGTGCTGCTCATTCAGGTGACTCAAACATACACGTATAAGGGCTTTTATATGTTATTATATGTTATTATATGGTCTACGGATCAGCCGACCCAGTAGCAAATTTTTTATTCTTGGCGATAATAGATGGTCATCGCCACGTCGATTGTGTTTTTGTGCTCTTTTTCGGTCCCAGTATCACCGCGTTGCGTCAGCGTCTTTTACAGTCAGCGGCTTGTATCATCGGTCACCGTGGATGCAATCCGCAGTGCTTATTCGGACCATAAGTGTGCTAAAAAATGCAATATTTTAAAACAAATTGTTTTTGTACATGGAATGATGTGTAATGATTGAATGAATGCATTGGCATAGAAAAAGTGAGGTGAGAATGTCATTTTGTAGCATAAGTAAAGGGTAGTTTAATTAACGGGACATGACATCAGGACTCGTTCGCGTGCATAAAGATTTGGACAGCATATACGTGAATTATTTTTGTGTACCATATCATATGGCACGTTTCTGACCATGTCGCATTTTAACCCTTTTTCTGCCACCAACCCAGGTGACGGGTCACAGTTCCCCTTGCTGGTTGACCACATGATCCAGCGGATGGAGACGGAAGGCTTGGGCGGCACTGGCCACTGGACATTCCGGGAAGTACTGGACAAACTACTGATCATTGTCGTTTTGCCTGTGCGACAGATTCTTACTCATGTGAGTAGCAATGTATATGTGAAGTTGTGAACTGTTTCATAAGGCACATTTATAATAAAATAATATTGTATTGCTTTTAAAAATATTTTGAAGATCAGATATCATGTTGCGGTATTATTAAGTTTGCTTAATTTGGCAGACGTCACAAATCATTCTTGCTTTCTCGTGGTCAAGTGACACTGGGCATAACTGACAAACTGACGGCCTAATCTGTTGTGTTTTGTTTACAGGTTAACATTAAATCAGGTTTCCAAAAAGCAGATGTGTGACCAAAAGACAGCAATATTAGCTTCTTCCTAAACAAACAAATATGGCAGACCAATATTAGGTTTTAGGCAAAATCATGCTTAGAATCCTATCCTTGAACTAGTCATTGTTTGTGTTCAAAATATAGCAGCAATGCGATATTTAAAAAATATTTTATTGTTTTGTTAAGTCAGGCTGTATTATAATTGTTCCGACTGGTATGATTGTGGATAGATAATAAGACTTGACTTTCCGTTTTAGGAAAAGCCAATCTACCCAGCTCACCTGGTGTCAAACACGTGTGCGCTGATTGCCTCTATTGTTAGCGAACTGGGGGCATCGGCGACTGGTGTAGAGGTATGTACGCTACTTTCAACATGTGCCTGCATCATCAACAAATCACCATACTTATGTCATCAAAAAATCACCATGCTTATGTCATCAACAAATCACCATACTTGTGTCATCAACAAATCACCATACTTATGCTATACTAATGCTGTTCATACATATATTATACAGGAAATAAAATATTTGTTGCTGGATTCATGTAGATTAACCCTTTGAGACTCCAGTGTTTCATGAAATACCTATTCTTGCAGACTGACCCGCGTGGGTCAAGCCAGCCTCTACTGACCACGCCCAACAGGTTCACGAGAACCAGCCAGAGTGCTTACTGGAACACTGGCAACGGCAGTCCAGACGCTGTGTCCTTCACGGTTGACCAGCCAGGAGTGGTCATTGCTGGAGTCTGTATCTACGGCGGCAGTGGTCAGTACATCTACGAGGTGGAACTACTGGACAACGTGAGTATCTCGGACTCATCAAGACGATTGTTTGTGGGGGGGACAGGACTTGTTCTTCCCTCCTTGCTTCCTTTATAATGGGCTGAGGCTAGTTCTTGGACTGCTGCACAGCCCCAGTTGTTATCCCTTTCCTTGCCCCCTTTATAAAAGGGTGAGGCTAGTTCTTGGATTGCTGCACAGCCCCAGCTGTTATCCCTTTCCTTGCTCCCTTTATAAAAGAGTGAGGCTATTTCTTGGATTGCTGCACAACCCCTACTGTTATCCCTTTCCTTGCTCCCTTTATAAAAGAGTGAGGCTAGTTCTTGGATTGCTGCACAACCCCTACTGTTATCCCTTTCCTTGTCCCTTTATAAAAGGGTGAGGCTAGTTCTTGGATTGCTGCACAGCCCCAGCTGTTATCCCTTTCCTTGCTCCCTTTATAAAAGGGTGAGGCTAGTTCTTGGACTGCTGCACAACCCCTACTGTTATCCCTTTCCTTGCCCCTTTATAAAAGAGTGAGGCTAGTTCTTGGATTGCTGCACAGCCCCAGCTGTTATCCCTTTCCTTGTCCCCTTTATAAAAGGGTGAGGCTAGTTCTTGGATTGCTGCACAGCCCCAGCTGTTATCCCTTTCCTTGCTCCCTTTATAAAAGAGTGAGGCTATTTCTTGGATTGCTGCACAACCCCTACTGTTATCCCTTTCCTTGTCCCCTTTATAAAAGGGTGAGGCTAGTTCTTAGATTGCTGCACAGCCCCAGCTGTTATCCCTTTCCTTGCTCCCTTAATAAAAGAGTGAGGCTAGTTCTTGGATTGCTGAACAGCCCCAGCTGTTATCCCTTTCCTTGCTCCCTTTATAAAAGAGTGAGGCTATTTCTTGGATTGCTGCACAGCCCCAGCTGTTATCCCTTTCCTTGCCTCCTTTATAAAAGAGTGAGGCTATTTCTTGGATTGCTGCACAGCCCCAGCTGTTATCCCTTTCCTTGCCTCCTTTATAAAACGGTGAGGCTAGTTCTTAGATTGCTGCACAGCTCCAGCTGTTATCCCTTTCCTTGCTCCCTTTATAAAAGGGTGAGGCTAGTTCTTAGATTGCTGCACAGCCCCAGCTGTTATCCCTTTCCTTGCTCCCTTTATAAAAGGGTGAGGCTAGTTCTTAGATTGCTGCACAGCCCCAGCTGTTATTCCTTTCCTTGCTCCTTTTATAAAAGGGTGAGGCTAGTTCTTGGATTGCTGCACAGCCCCAGCTGTTATCCCTTTCCTTGCTCCCTTTATAAAAGAGTGAGGCTATTTCTTGGATTGCTGCACAGCCCCAGCTGTTATCCCTTTCCTTGCTCCCTTTATAAAAGGGTGAGGCTATTTCTTGGATTGCTGCACAGCCCCAGCTGTTATCCCTTTCCTTGCTCCCTTTATAAAAGGGTGAGGCTAGTTCTTAGATTGCTGAACAGCCCCAGCTGTTATCCCTTTCCTTGCTCCCTTTATAAAAGGGTGAGGCTAGTTCTTAGATTGCTGAACAGCCCCAGCTGTTATCCCTTTCCTTGCTCCCTTTATAAAAGGGTGAGGCTAGTTCTTAGATTGCTGAACAGCCCCAGCTGTTATCCCTTTCCTTGCTCCCTTTATAAAAGAATGAGGCTATTTCTTGGATTGCTGCACAGCCCCAGCTGTTATCCCTTTCCTTGCTCCCTTTATAAAAGAATGAGGCTATTTCTTGGATTGCTGAACAGCCCCATATGTTATCCCTTTCCTTGCCCCCTTTATAAAAGGGTGAGGCTAGTTCTTGGATTGCTGCACAGCCCCAGCTGTTATCCCTTTCCTTGCCCCCTTTATAAAAGGGTGAGGCTAGTTCTTGGACTGCTGCACAGCCCCAGCTGTTATCCCTTTCCTTGTCCCCTTTATAAAAGGGTGAGGCTAGTTCTTGGACTGCTGCACAGCCCCAGCTGTTATCCCTTTCCTTGTCCCCTTTATAAAAGGGTGAGGCTAGTTCTTGGATTGCTGCACAGCCCCAGCTGTTATCCCTTTCCTTGCCTCCTTTATAAAAGGGTGAGGCTAGTTCTTGGACTGCTGCACAACCCCAGCTGTTATCCCTTTCCTTGCCCCCTTTATAAAAGGGTGAGGCTAGTTCTTGGATTGCTGCACAGCCCCAGCTGTTATCCCTTTCCTTGCCCCCTTTATAAAAGGGTGAGGCTAGTTCTTGGACTGCTGCACAGCCCCAGCTGTTATCCCTTTCCTTGCCTCCTTTATAAAAGGGTGAGGCTAGTTCTTGGATTGCTGCACAATCCCAGCTGTTATCTCTTTCCTTGCCCCCTTTATAAAAGGGTGAGGCTAGTTCTTGGATTGCTGCACAGCCCCAGCTGTTATCCCTTTCCTTGCCTCCTTTATAAAAGGGTGAGGCTAGTTCTTGGATTGCTGCACAGCCCCAGCTGTTATCCCTTTCCTTGCCCGCTTTATAAAAGGGTGAGGCTAGTTCTTGGACTGCTGCACAGCCCCAGCTGTTATCCCTTTCCTTGTCCCCTTTATAAAACGGTGTGGCAAGTTCTTGGACTGCTGCACAACCCCAGCTGTTATCTCTTTCCTTGCTCCCTTAACCCATTAGACCCCACAACGGCCGTGGCCGGCCTCTCTGTGCAGTCCTGGAACGGCCGCTGCCGGCCGCATACAGGACCCACTATTAAAAAAAATCCTGGCGAATAACTACTGAACTAAATGCTACCAAATTTTGCCAGACCCTAGCGGATACATTTTGCAACAACAACAGCTCGTTACGTGCATGTGTTGCCCTTTCGGAAATCTTGATTTTCATCAGTTTTGTTCACGCTATCTCGAAAATTTTTATTTCTATATTTGTCATGATAAAATATGGTGTAACCTGAAAAATGATAATGTTTTCATTGGTGCAAAGCTAACACATATAGCTACATTCTATTCACTGAGTTGCATAGGGTTATAGCATGGATCATTGTCAAATGTCAGTCGCAACTTTCAATGTTTTAACAAATGTACTATTTTGTCTTTGCAAATTATGATCAAATGTCAACATTTTATTAATATATCCTATTTCTATGTATACATGCATGTGGAGAAATTACTACTCTTCAAAATAAACACAACTTGTAACTGTCAATATTGAATAGTTTTTTCTACAGATTTTTTAGCACAAGGAGGTAAAATCGCTCGAAATTTGCCAGAAATCCTGGAAACATGGTGGCATGTTTGAATAAAATCCTGGGGCCTAATGGGTTAATAAAGGGGTGATGCTAGTTCTTGGACCACCCCAGCTGTTATCCCTGTACACTTTTCCCTTTCAGTAGCCTTCTCCCTCCACCTGTTAGCCTCCTCCACCTTTCTTACATCCCTTTTTACACAGTCCTCCCGTCTTTGTTGTATGTCCCTTTTCTTACGGCCTGACTTTATTGCTCCTCTGAGCAAAGATTCCTGAGGATGCAGGAACTGTGAACATTTATTATGAGAGATCTCATTTGTGCAGAGCCTTTATATGTCTCTAAAACGTTTTTCTATTGTAATTTTCAAAGGAGGGTCTAAATCTAAATTTTCATTTTACCAAACTAGGCCTAATATTTTCCCGTTGTGCGAGACAGACTGTGTATGCTGAGCAGTGTGCTTCTTTACTCGACTTATACAGTTGGATAACCAAATAAATTAATAGCTGCTAGAGGGTGTTTGAAAAAAATTCACTGTGATTTTGTATTGACTTTGTCATGAAAAATAACGCTTCAGTTTTCAAAGGTCTTTAAAATGGCTTATCGGCCCAAAGGGCATATCAGCGCAATGTTTCTAGTTTGTGGTCCTTTGCCTGTGGTTTTCAATGGATAATTTTTTTTAGAAACTAGGCATTCTTGGAGAGAAATGTGGTTTCCTGATTTCATTTTGTGATTGCTAAACAAAGACATTAATAAGGGGTGATAATATATTGATAAATAAATTAGACATTAATGACATGCCTTTTATCTGAGTAAAAACCTGCTCAAAGGTGATAAGGAAAAATTTGTTTTTAAAAGTAAGGAAAAATAAGTGTTAAAAAATATGGAAAGATAAGTTTTTTAAATAAGGAAACATTTATTTAAAAACATGTTTAAAATATGTTAAAAATAGGTTAAAAAAAATAAATAACAAATAAATTAAGCTAAATAAGCTAAAAAAAAAATTTTATTAATAAACCATAAAAATTGCAGCAGAGTGGCAACCCAGAGACCAATGACCAATCACGTACTGAACGTTGGAACACCCTTGACGTGGTCAAGGGGACATTTGGGCCGGACGACTGCACACAGGACCTGCTGGAGGTCAAGTTTGAACGACCTCTGCCTATCAAGGTGACCTTGTGTTTTTATTGGCACTGGCAATTTTTTTTCTTTTATTGTTAAGCAAGTTGAATTAAAATTGTAATGCATACTATTATCAACAACCCCTCCCCTTGACTTCCATGGAAATGTTGGTTCGCTTGAGAGTGCTGGAAAATTTGTATCCTGACAAATATAGAACACCACTGTCAGTTTCCACATTATTTTACTGTAATTATTTAAATTATTTGGTTGATTTTATTGTATTCCTAAGTATCTGGTTCATTTATTTATCAAATAGAGCTTTTATCATTAATTAGTCATCTGAAGTACTTTAAGCTATTCAAGGAAAATGCACTTAGAAAATATGCCATTGTAGAGCTCCCCAGAACAATTATTTGGAAAGAGTGCTATATATATTATTATTTTATAATTTCTCTTTCTACAATTTACATCACACACTACATAGAATCTGTCACAGGTATAGACAGTGGTGATGAATTCAGATATTACACACACACATATATATATATATATATATATATATATATATATATATATATATATATATGCACATATATATATATATATATATATATATATATATATATATATATATATATATACATATACATATACATATACATATACATATACATATATATATATATATATATAAATATATACCTGTCACCCTACAGATTCTTTCCCGTCTGGTAGTTGCCATGCCCACCGTTTTCTCGTCACATTACAAGTGTTTAATGCTTAGGGCGATGATGGTACTTGCCTTCAAAGCTTATTTGCGGGTTGGGGAGATGGTGCCTCGGTCTCGCTGTAGGGTACGTGGGTGTTTGAGTTTAGGCGATGTGTTGTTGTCTGGCGATCTCATCACCATATCGTTTCGACGATTTAAACATAGTGCCATGCAAGGTCCCCTCTCCCTGCAAGTCGCTGGTGAGGGCATACCGGCACAGAGCTTTATCCGGCTGCGTTTTTACGAGAATTTATCAGTGTCAGGGGTGTCGTGCACCGCGCCACTGTTCGCCTACCCTGATGGTTTGCCCATGTTAAGGTTTGAATTTGATGCGTCACTGAAGCAGCTGCTGCGCTTCTGTGGGTATGACACCAACGCATTTAAGGGCCACAGCTTCCGCATTGGGGCTGCGACTGCAGCAGCCTCAAGAGGCGATTCGGATGCGCAGATACGGGCGGCAGGCAGGTGGACTTCAGACGCATTCAAAAAATATATTAGGTTTTCTTGAATACTAAATTTGCTACTTGCGTGTAAGGGGGTGGCAGATTGGTGGGGGTGTTCACAGTTTTCGGTGAATGGTGGCGTTATGGCCCCACCTTTTAGGTTACAAAAATATATAGAGTAGGAATCTTAGCAAGTAGTGTAGTCCAGTAATGCAGTATATGCAAATAGGTTTGTGTCGAGTATTGTCGGTATTGGGTAATGTTTTAATGTGCTGGTGATGATGCCATGAATTGTATTGTGTTGTATGAATATCACTACATGTACTGTATTGCTATGTCGAAGTGTGGGCTCTGGGAGCATTGTGTCCAGGCGGCTTTGTATGAGGCTCAGCCACATGCTTGGCGCATGTTACAGGGTCCACACTTCATGCTTTTAATAGGAACAATATGCCATTAGGCATACTCTTAATAAACGTCATTTATTTGGCCTTTTCGTATCCTTACACCTGGCTTGCGTCGTTGGTTGCATAAATGAGAGTATGCGACCACGGTTGCATACATGATTTTATGCTGGCAGCGGGTGGGTCGAAAAATTGTAAAAGCGAGAAAGCAGGTCTGCTCCGGATGTATCAAACATTCGGAGTGAAGCTGCTTACTTTCAAACTGCGTCATTCGAATGACTGCCGCGCTCTGATTGGTTTAGCGGTGTCACGGGAGCGCTTAATCAGTCATCCTGGTATCTTTGCCTAGGCTTAGATTAGCATAATAACCTATTGATAAATATATATTTTGCCCTTGTTGCACAGGAGGGCGTGAAGTATGCCCTGCGACTGAGGAATCATGGGCCACGCACGCTCAATGGAGATGGAGGGGTCAGTAGGGTCAAGTGTCCAGACGGCCTGACCTTTACCTTCAGTGCGTGTTCACTCAGCATCAATGGCACAAATCACATGCGGGGACAGATTCCACAGATACTCTACTACACGTCAGTATAATTGATTAATTAATTCATTCATTCATTTATTGAATCATATGCGAGGACAAATTCCAGATACTCAGCTACCCGTCAATATCATTGATTAATTAATTCATTCATTCATTCATTGAATCACATTCAAGGACAGATTCTGCAGATGCTCTACTACACATCAATATAATTGATTGATTAATTCATTCAATGAATCACATGCAAGGACACATTCCATAGATATTCTACTACATGTCAGTGTGATTTATGCATTCACTAAATTACATTGAGCTGTGATGAGCTTGAAAATCATTGAAGCTTGAGCAGCGTTAAAAGATTGGGCAACATTAGAAGAAGCTTGGTCGATATTAGAAGCTTGGGCAACATTGGAAGAAACTTGGTCTATATTAGAAACTTGGGCAACATTAGAAGGAGCTTGGTCTGTATTAGAAGCTTGAGCAACATTGGAAGAAACTTGGTCTATATTAGAAACTTGGGCAACATTAGAAGGAGCTTGGTCTGTATTAGAAGCTTGGGCAACATTGGAAGAAACTTGGTCTGTATTAGAAGCTTGGGTAACATTAACAGCTTTGGCATCATTAGTAGCTTGGGCAACATTAGACGTTTGTTCATCACTAGACGTTTGGTCAACATTAGAGGTTTGGTCAACATTACAAGTTTGGGCAACAGTAGAAGTTTGGGCAACAGTAGAAGCTTGGGCAACATTAGAAGTTTGGGCAACAGTAGAAGCTTGGGTAACATAAAAAATTTGGGTAACATAAAAAATTTGGGCAACATTGGAAGCTTGGGCAACAGTAGAAGCTTGGGCAACAGTAGAAGCCTGGGCAACAGTAGAAGCTTGGGCAACAGTAGAAGCTTGGGCAACTTAAAGGCATCCAGACATATATTAAACAAATGGTGAGAGAATGGCTGTGGGAAAAGAAAGGTTTATTTACACTATTTGTCATTATTATTTTTTACAGTAGTTGTGTATTTTTGATATTTGCCCCGTAGAGCCCCGCAAGATGGAGAGAGCCACCTACAGAACAACAGGGCCGTGGCTGAGTATCAGGCTCGCAAGAACGCCATCAACATCGCTAGTGCCATCTTCAGGGCAGCCACGGACCTACTGCGCCGAGCACATGGTTCCCCAGGTGAGTACCAGATGGTAGCACCCATTCATCACAGTCCATCGATGTCGGCTTTCTTCTTCCCCTTAATCCCTTTTGGGGGGGGCCACATCATCAGTTCTTTCCTGCCCTCTCCATCTCTCTCAATCTTCTGCCATTTTCTGCCATTCTTTGCTGTTCACACCTGCTTTTTTAGATCCCTCGCTTCGCACTATCTGTCCACCTTAAGGTAGCCAGGGCGGCTAACGTATCAGTTGATTTTTTCCACTTAACATGCTGGGAAATATTGAACGGAATGTCAACACCACTAATAATCACCCAGCATTTCGCCAAACCATCCTTTAAAAAAACCAGTGCTTTTGGAAATCCCCCTGATTTCTTAAAAACGCTGACAATGTTTCCATAGCAACGACCGTGTGTGCTTCGAGTCCACACACACTTTTAACTAACGTAAATTCGTTCGCTGTGAAAGTGGAACATATCATCTGGTTACTGTGATTCCAGTACATTGCAGTACAATGCAAACATGTTGACATGTTGACTATTGACATTTCTGTTATAACTAACAACCAGGAAACGTTACCTAATTAAACTTTCATAAAAACTACAAGACTTACGAAGCCGCAATTTGGCATGTGAACATGTCTCACATGATTCCTAATTTCCATGAGTATTCACTAAGATTAATGAAGGGTTTGTGCCTAAAATATACTGAGTTTGGGCAGTCATTTGAATTTCTACTAAAATCTTCCTGGCCCTGTAGCAGCTGTCAATCATTTATGTTAAACAAATTAACTTGTGGGATCATAAGTGACACTGTCATATTTATATGTATGTCATTTGTTTGGGGATTTTCTCAAAATTACATAAGTTCGCATTTTGTGGGTATTTTTTCATATGTCCAAAAATGTTTTTAAAATCATGAAACATCACCAAATAAATTATAAACTAAGTTTTATTAATCTGGAGTATTATCTAGTATTTCAACTTTAATTTGTGAATAAATGGTTGGTTTCTCTTAAAAAGTCATCTTGTGAAACTACTCAGTTAAAAACAAGCATAGAATATAGCCACCCCAGCTACCTTAATATTTAACAAGTTTTAACAAGGTAGCCATCCAAGGCAAATACCCAGATGGCAAGTGGACTAGGAAGTGGACTAATAAGTACACTAAGAAGTGGATATTCTATCAATATTTTCATACCCATTCAATATCTTAAAAACTTCAATTTGATCTCCTCTCAACGTCCTTGTCATTAGGGTTATTAAACCACATTCTTTTAGGCGCTCTTCATAACTAAGTTCTCTCAGTTCTGGAAACATTTTAGTTGCTCTGCTCTGTATTCGTTCATACGATATGATCTCCAAGCTTGTATATGGTATTCTATCTTGGTTGTCCTCTTCCCCTACCAATCTCTCCTGGTTCATTCTCTGAATTCCTTTTTAGGTGTTTCTTCTTTCCAATCTCTTCTCATAATTCCATCATCTCCATTCTTTCATTTTGTTTCACTCTACATATTCTCAGAACACAGTCATTGGCTTTCTTTGTAAGATAATTATATCATTTGTGTTTTCGTTATTGATTTGCAGTTATGTCGAGATGTAATACTTACACAACTGACAAATGTTTGAATGTGTACGCACAAATACATGACACATTTAGCACAGAAAATATAATTTGAAACAAATTTAATCATTTGGAAAGATCAACACATTGAAATAAAATGAAACAGTGCAGGAGTAGTGGAACTCAGATTTTCTTATGACAGTTACTGTCTGCATTGACAGGAGACACTATAGCGGAGACTCTCAGCACGGCGTCCATATTCTCTACCCTGCTGCCTCTAGTAGCTGCTCACATAGGGCCCGTGGCCACGGTCGACCCAAGGGTAGGTTTAAAAAACAATCTTGTATTCTTTAGTAAATTAGATCAAATAATACATTGGCAACTTTAAAATTGTTTACCAATTTTAGACAACCTAATCCTCTGGTTGTGATGCGCCTCTGAGCTTGGTTTCCTGCTGATTTTGGAGCAATAGAAGTCTTTGTATTGGTTTTTATGTTAACAAATTAGAATTACATCATGGTATAAATTACAGTAAAAATTATTTTGAAATTAGTGCACCTTTCAATAGAGAGATTTCTCTGCAAAGTACTAGTTTTACATACAGGTACATGGACTTTATCATGTAATCTAATGACCATCTGTATATATTTAAATTGTAAAACACAAAAACAGACCCAAAGAATTGATATAAACATTTTATTTGTCTCAAACTCTGTGTGGTTGAGTTTTGCAATTTTATTCATGTTCTTGCCAGGGGGCAGTGCAAGTACTTGGCCTTGTACAAGAAGTTCTGCCACCGATTGCTGATATTAATTCACAACTGAGCCACCAGGGTGCACCAGGCACCACTACAGACAGTGATGAGAACGGTCAAGCAGGCACTGATAACGGCAGCACAACCATGCAGCATTACGCTGTCGTCGAGAGTGACCACCCATATAAACCAGCCACTGTCTCCAACTTCAGGGTACTGTGTTTAGTATTCAATTTGTGGAGTGGAGTAACCCAGTGGTTAGAACATTGGACTCTCAATTATTCAATTTGTGGAGTGTAGTAACCCAGTGGTTAGAACATTGGACTCTCAATTATTCAATTTGTGGAGTGTAGTAACCCAGTGGTTAGAACATTGGACTCTCAATTATTCAATTTGTAGTGTGTAGTAACCCAGTGGTTAGAACATTGGACTCTCAATTATTCAATTTGTGGAGTGTAGTAACCCAGTGGTTAGAACATTGGACTCTCAATTATTCAATTTGTGGAGTGTAGTAACCCAGTGGTTAGAACATTGGACTCTCAATTATTCAATTTGTGGAGTGTAGTAACCCAGTGGTTAGAACATTGGACTCTCAATTATTCAATTTGTGGTGTGTAGTAACCCAGTGGTTAGAACATTGGACTCTCAATTATTCAATTTGTGGAGTGTAGTAACCCAGTTGTTAGAACATTGGACTCTCAATTTTTCAATTTGTGGTGTATTAACCCAGTGGTTAGAACATTGGACTCTCGGTTATTCAATTTGTGGAGTGTAGTATTCCAGTGGTTAGAACATTGGACTCTCGGTTATTCAATTTGTGGTGTGTAGTAACCCAGTGGTTAGAACATTGGACTCTCAGTTATTCAATTTGTGGAGTGTAGTAACCCTTTGGTTAGAACATTGGACTCTCAATTATTCAATTTGTGGAGTGTAGTAACCCAGTTGTTAGAACATTGGACTCTCAGTTATTCAATTTGTGGAGTGTAGTAACCCAGTGGTTAGAACATTGGACTCTCAGTTATTCAATTTGTGGAGTGTAGTAACCCAGTGGTTAGAACATTGGACTCTCAGTTATTCAATTTGTGGAGTGTAGTAACCCAGTGGTTAGAACATTGGACTCTCAATTATTCAATTTGTGGAGTGTAGTAACCCAGTGGTTAGAACATTGGACTCTCAATTATTCAATTTGTGGAGTGTAGTAACCCAGTGGTTAGAACATTGGACTCTCAATTATTCAATTTGTGGAGTGTAGTAACCCAGTGGTTAGAACATTGGACTCTCAATTATTCAATTTGTGGAGTGTAGTAACCCAGTGGTTAGAACATTGGACTCTCAATTATTCAATTTGTGGAGTGTAGTAACCCAGTGGTTAGAACATTGGACTCTCAATTATTCAATTTGTGGAGTGTAGTAACCCAGTGGTTAGAACATTGGACTCTCAATTATTCAATTTGTGGTGTGTAGTAACCCAGTGGTTAGAACATTGGACTCTCAATTATTCAATTTGTGGAGTGTAGTAACCCAGTGGTTAGAACATTGGACTCTCAATTATTCAATTTGTGGAGTGTAGTAACCCAGTGGTTAGAACATTGGACTCTCAATTATTCAATTTGTGGAGTGTAGTAACCCAGTCGTTAGAACATTGGACTCTCAGTTATTCAATTTGTGGAGCGCAGTTACCCAGTGGTTAGAACATTGAACTCAGTTATTCAATTTGTGGAGTGTAATAACAAAATAAAAGTTATCTTATTTGTATATCGTGCCATACTTTAAGGTGTTAAATGCTAAAAAGAAGTTGCACCCTCACAATGAGTTATTAAACTTGCTTTTGTTCAGTTTTAATCTAATCTTACCTCTGTTCAGGTGTCCTTCCCCGCGGCTGTCCAGTGGATGGTGGTCGAGTTTGACCCACTGTGTGCCACGGCCCAGCCCGAAGATAACCTGGGTGTGTACATACCCATGAGGAAGCGACCGTCCTCACCAGATGGCAGCACTAGTAAGAGACGGGCGAGTGAGGACGACTTGCCGCAGGATGCGGTGTGGACCCCCGTCTTGAAGAAGTTCCATGGCAGTAATAACTGGCCAAGTATGGCTGTCATCCTACCAGGTGTGTATAGGTTTGTTGTGGGGCAAGCAGTAGAGTAAAGTTTCTCTTTAAACCGCAACCAGACTTGTGTTTACCATGCGTGTTTCAACAGCTGATTTGTAGTCTTCTTCAAAACCGAACAGCAAATTCTGTTGCTTAAGCTTTATAGTATTAGTTAAGGTAGCTGGGGTGGCTGTTGTATGCTTGTTTTTAATTGAGTAGTTTCAGTAGAAGTTTTTAAGATAAACCAACCATTTCTTCACAAGTTATAGTTGAAATACTAAATAATACTCCATATAAATAAAACTTAGAGTGTTCCATTTAATTGGTGATGGTTCATGATTTTAAAAACATTTTTGTAAATATGAAAAAATACCTATAAAATGCCAATTTATGTAATTTTGATAAAACCACCAAACAAATAAATTATATGTAGATATAAGTATGACAATGTCACTGATTATCCTAAGAACTATTTTGGGGGCAGGGTGACATGAAGATTTTAGCAGAATTATTAATGACAGCCAAAAGTTTACAAAATCATGGTTGACAACCACTCTACCATTCTTCCATGATACCGTGTAATTTTGCTCACGGATATGTTCATTTCATACCGCTTTTCATTGCCGCATTTCAGTGTCATAAGTATTGAAGTTTTTATAAAAAATTAGGTAACGTTTCCTGGTTGTTAGTGGTAACAGAATTGTCAATTTCATGGGTGTCATGCTTAAAATGTGACATTTTTTCACTGGCTTTTTACGTATTGTTGACACAACATAATGGCCATTTCTAATATTGACATGTCCCCTTAATTTGCTACCACAGTGGCCCTTGAATTTGTATTTGTAACATGTTGTCGTTAACAATATCAAGTTATGCTAGCCATCTGACAAACATTTGGCAGGGCTTGTTTACAATAATTTTGATTGGCCCGTTTTCTGGCGGGGTCACCAGGTCACATCTACTCGCCGTTTCCGTTATTGCATCAAAGGCCCAGTAAACTACGTTACAGCTGATATATACAGGTTTAAGAACATGATTTAATTAAGTAGATACTGATGTGTGTTGGAATCACAGTAACCATACAATATGTTCCCCTTTAATGGCGAATGAATTTATGCTGGTTCGAAAGTCGAAGCACACATAGTCATTACTATGGAAACAGCGGCAGTGTTTCCAAGAAGTTGGGGTTTCCAAAAGGACTCCTTTTTTAAAGGATGGATTGGCGAAATACGACATTAGTGCCACATGATTATTTGTGGTGTCAACATTCAGTTATGAGGGAAAAAATAAAAAATCAACTGACACATTAGCCAGCCCAGCTACCTTAACAACCCAAAATTATGAGCTTTAAAGATGCTTATTGTGCTTTAAAAAAAAGAAACTGCTAAATTTCCTAACTTATAACCCATTTTATCCCTGCAGGGAATAAGCTGTGTTTCTCCCTCGAGACAGCCTCTGACTATGTGAAGAATGATAAGACTTCAAACTACGGCTTCAGATGTGTTGTCGTTGGATATGAGTGGAACTCTCCAGCAAATGAGGTAGGTATCTTCATCAATGAACATCTTTCTGTTATTTTAATACACAAATTCCAATAAAACTAAGCACAATGGATGGAATTCCTGGTGTCATGTCGTTCACCTCAAATACATAATTTATTTAAATACACAAACATTGTTTTAGCCTTGTCTATGTTGAGGCCATATTGTTTAGCAACTTCATTAACTACATTTTGATTGTTGTAGGGTTTGCTGCATCTAGAGAAGGAAGTCTCTGCACTCGGTGGCATGTGCGCCATGTCACTGATGAGGAAGGACATAGTGCTGCCACCTGGTGAGTAGAGTGCTGCCACCTGCTGGATATAAGAAAACTAAGCTAAAATGAAATGCCTTTACATAAAGTGTGGGGGGGGACAATTACGGCTGTGCTTTTATTTGCACAGAAATGTTTAGATGTTTTTATGATAATGTTGCATCAATATGTTGCTGTATATGATAATTTTTTATGATTGTTTTTCGTCTGATAGATTTATCTTGTTGTGTTGCAGCATCTGTGGATGAAGCGGAGAAAGATATGGAGTACAGTGAGGAGACAGCGCAGCAGGTGGGAGATGGTCTTGGGTCACAAAGTTCAGATGTTCTTGGGTCACAAAGTTGAGGAGTTCTTGGGTCACAAAGTTGAGACATTCTTGGGTCGCAAAGTTGAGACATTCTTGGGTCACAAAGTGAACAGTTTGATCTTTGGTTGTGCAAACTAAAATGTTAACCCTGTTGTTGTCTAGTCATATACATTTGTTAAAAGTGTTGTTCCCTGCCACCAGGTGTTCGTCACGCACTCCCAGCTCCTGAGCAAGGGGTTTGCCTTGCTGCGGTCTCCCACCATCTCCCAAGCCCTAGACGGCAACCTTCCCTTCAGCTGCTGCTCCAATGAACGCAGCTTCCTCAAGGACTTTGTGGCCTGTACAGCCGGGACCAGCGGTGGTCGTCTTGCTGCGTCAGTATATTATTTTTAATAATAATAATTAATAATAATAATTTATTGAAATCAAGCGATATTAAATAACAATTCAGGTACAAGAAATGCATTTGGTAAAATAATATGCGTAGATTTTAGGTTAGAAAATATTTTAAAGAACACAATGTATTCATAATATATAATAGAAGGATTACTTGAAAAAAGTTACACATAATATAGTTATTAATATGTGTAATGACTTAATATGTACATTAATTATCTACATTATAAAATGATGACACTATAAACACACAGAATACATACTACTGGTTAAACAGGCACCAGTTGATAACAGAGTTCTTTGCCCTGTTTTTTTTTTGTTAGGTTAAGGTGTAGCAGATACATTATTATATGCAGCAAGCCTTGCAGTTGGAAGAAGTTTGTGCTGTCTATGCTGCAGCTGTTCAGTCTGTTTAAGTGGTCATATATGTCTGTGCTAGTGCCTCGACGTTTCCGGGTAGTGTAGAGTCATATGTTCTTCACCTGGTTCATGAACTTTGCTTAAGAAAAATTTTTTATGTGAGCTTCTTCGTTGGCAGAGCAGCTGTCCGTCTCCACTCGGGGGGCGGATGCAATCACAAGGCACCAAGGAAGACGTTGACTTCTGTCTTGAACTTGTATCTCTCCCTGGTTGCAACTGTTTCCTCTGGGAATTCATTCCAGAGGCATCCTACTTGGCTAATCTCCTGCATCTTTCAAATATCCCTAGGCAGCTAAGATCATCAAGTTCACAACAACTTATTGTACCTAAAACAAAACTTAACTTGATTAAACGTGCTTTCTCTGTCGCTGCGCCTAGGGTCTGGAATGAACTCCCTATCACTTTGAAAACATCTGAAACTATTGCTATTTTCCGAAAAAACTCAAGACATATCTATTCCAACTTGCATTCCCACCATAAATGTTCGGTTGTCCCTCGTTCTGATACTGACTTTTGCGCGTCCCTGTTTACGGTTACGCTTTACTGATTCTGTTTTGTCGCACCTCTGAGCTCAGGTTCCTGAGGATATAGGCGCCATAGAAGTCAATTATTATTATTATTATTAGGAGGCAGTTTTTTATTAACATAAAACTAATCATTCTTATCCCACAACCTATCATGACACCATGGAAATATTAGCTATTTTCTAAACAAACATAAACATTGTAAACTAATACAACAGTTACAGTGTTCAAAATTAAGGCCTTTTTCTTGGACGCTGCCAATTCAAATGGCTTCCTGGCAATTCGCGCGAAGCGTCGGCATCAAACGTAATGTTAATTTCAACTCTTGTAACTGTTTTGCAAGTAAAGTGCACATTGAAATGTTTATTAAATTCATTACTTTATTTTATTGGTTGGCTAGTTATAAGAAATGAGTGACAATATTTGGTATGGTTTATATTTATTAAATTATAATTTATTCTAATTTAAAGCAGACACTGTCTGTTTTAGTTTTACGCAAAAAACTTTGCTTTATTACGTATACTTATATAATTTATACATTTTTGTGGGGCCAGTTCAAACTCACCTGGACCAGTTCAAAATAGAATTGGAGAGTTTAAAAAAATCTGAGGCAGTTAATTTTTTGCTAATTTCAGACACTGCAGTTTTGGGCAGCGATGTTGCATAGAATACCATCCTTGAAATATTTTAATTGAAGAATGAGATTATATTGTTGTTTACTGGTCTTTTGTTTTTGTGATCAAAGATGTATAAATTAAATGTTAATTCTGTTGTTGTTCAATGTGGGGGGGGGTAGAAGTTTATAGTGATGTCATGTAATATTCTTGGTTCTAGTCACTTGTACACATTTTTGCTTGGGTTACCCATAAACACACAAGATTCTTGATACAAAAAGTTTTAAGAGTAGAGTTGAATTAAGGCATGGCACAAAAACCCATCACGAAACTACGCTGGCAATAATGTTTCATTTGTAGCTGGATGCAGCCTGACCTGACTGGTTGTAAACTATAGTACATGACTATAATAATGCATGGTGTTCCACTACAGCTGGCTGCAGCCTGACCTGACCGATTGTAAACTATAGTACATGACTATAATAATGCATGGTGTTCCATTACAGTTGGCTGCAGCCCGACCTGACTGGTTGTAAACTATAGTACATGACTATAATAATGCATGGTGTCCCACTACACTTTGCTGCAGCCTGACCTGACCGGTTGTAAACTATAGTACATGACTATAATAATGCATGGTGTTCCACTACAGTTGGCTGCAGCCTGACCTGACCGGTTGTAAACTATAGTACATGACTATAATAATGCATGGTGTTCCACTACAGTTGGCTGCAGCCTGACCTGACCGGTTGTAAACTATAGTACATGACTATAATAATGCATGGTGTTCCACTACAGTTGGCTGCAGCCTGACCTGACCGGTTGTAAACTATAGTACATGACTATAATAATGCATGGTGTCCCACTACAGTTGGCTGCAGCCTGACCTGACCGGTTGTAAACTATAGTACATGACTATAATAATGCATGGTGTTCCACTACAGTTGGCTGCAGCCTGACCTGACCAGTTGTAAACTATAGTACATGACTATAATAATGCATGGTGTTCCACTACAGTTGGCTGCAGCCTGACCTGACCGGTTGTAAACTATAGTACATGACTATAATAATGCATGGTGTTCCACTACAGTTGGCTGCAGCCTGACCTGACCGGTTGTAAACTATAGTACATGACTATAATAATGCATGGTGTCCCACTACAGTTGGCTGCAGCCTGACCTGACTGGTTGTAAACTATAGTACATGACTATAATAATGCATGGTGTTCCACTACAGTTGGACGCAGCCTGACCTGACCGGTTGTAAACTATAGTACATGACTATAATAATGCATGGTGTTCCACTACAGTTGGCTGCAGCCCGACCTGACCGGTTGTAAACTATAGTACATGACTATAATAATGCATGGTGTTCCACTACAGTTGGCTGCAGCCCGACCTGACTGGTTGTAAACTATAGTACATGACTATAATAATGCATGGTGTTCCACTACAGTTGGCTGCAGCCCGACCTGACTGGTTGTAAACTATAGTACATGACTATAATAATGCATGGTGTTCCACTACAGTTGGCTGCAGCCCGACCTGACTGGTTGTAAACTATAGTACATGACTATAATAATGCATGGTGTTCCACTACAGTTGGCTGCAGCCCGACCTGACTGGTTGTAAACTATAGTACATGACTATAATAATGCATGGTGTTCCACTACAGTTGGCTGCAGCCTGACCTGACTGGTTGTAAACTATAGTACATGACTATATTAATGCATGGTGTTCCACTACAGTTGGACGCAGCCCGACCTGACCGGTTGTAAACTACAGTACATGACTATAATAATGCATGGTGTTCCACTAAAGTTGGCTGCAGCCTGACCTGACTGGTTGTAAACTATAGTACATGACTATAATAATGCATGGTGTTCCACTACAGTTGGCTGCAGCCTGACCTGACTGGTTGTAAACTATAGTACATGACTATATTAATGCATGGTGTTCCACTACAGTTGGACGCAGCCCGACCTGACCGGTTGTAAACTATAGTACATGACTATAATAATGCATGGTGTTCCACTAAAGTTGGCTGCAGCCTGACCTGACTGGTTGTAAACTATAGTACATGACTATAATAATGCATGGTGTTCCACTACAGTTGGCTGCAGCCTGACCTGACTGGTTGTAAACTATAGTACATGACTATAATAATGCATGGTGTTCCACTACAGTTGGCTGCAGCCTGACCTGACTGGTTGTAAACTATAGTACATGACTATAATAATGCATGGTGTTCCACTACAGTTGGCTGCAGCCTGACCTGACTGGTTGTAAACTATAGTACATGACTATATTAATGCATGGTGTTCCACTACAGTTGGACGCAGCCCGACCTGACCGGTTGTAAACTATAGTACATGACTATAATAATGCATGGTGTTCCACTAAAGTTGGCTGCAGCCTGACCTGACTGGTTGTAAACTATAGTACATGACTATAATAATGCATGGTGTCCCACTACAGTTGGCTGCAGCCTGACTCCTACGTAGACCCGACCCAGTGTGACATTGTGTACAACAAGGAAGAGTTACGCTGTGGCTGGCCCACGGTGCTCTCGGTGCGCACCAAGGACCAGTATGGTGACCTCGTCAATGTGCCAAGCATCAAGGTCAGATCTTATTACTAGCTTGGTCAATAGTAACTTCTTTGCTGTAATTCCTTGCAGGGTGGGGACCACATCACAAATTCTTTTCTGCCTTCTCAGCGATTTGTCTCCATCTCTGTCAATCTTGTGTCATTTTCCCTCACTTTCTGCTGTTCACTTCTATCTTTCCTAGATCTCTCTTCACACGGTCCTCCATCCTTTGTTTTGGTCTTCCTCTTCTTTTACCATCCTGTTCTGGTAACCCCTACCACCATGCACAAAACCCTTCAAAAGAGGTCTCAAAGACCATAGCATTGACTCTTTGGCAAACAATTGCCTTCTGGTGAGCTAATCTTACTGGTGATTCTGCTAGCAAAATCAAACATGCGGAACTAAACAGGAAATCATGCTAAAAAACAAGCATTGTCTCATGAATCAGAAACTGGCCTCTCACTATTCATAGACCCTTCAGTGTACAGCCGAACCATAATTGATTCTAATTTTGTTCACTGTTTGTAGTGATAAATGTTTTAACTGATGATTTCATGCTTTCCATTGTTTTGAAATGTTCCCTGTAGTTGGTCAACAGTTTGAATTGGTCCCTCCCAGGTTGAGGCAAGAGCCATGTCGATGGTCGAGTCGAATGGTAGCAATGACCATTGCCACGAGTGGACCGAGGTCATCGCAGACACGTCCAAGGTGTTTGGCGGTCACCCCGCCCCCAAACTTGGTGTGCCCTACGAAGTGACTGTCCGGGAGAAGAAAGACGCTTACCACTCCATCTGTATGATGAAGGTGGTGTGTGAATTATAAATCAAATGAAACACTAGATAAATTAATTGAAATGATACCTTGTGTATTCAAGAGTTGTACATATTTGGGAGAGGTACTGCATCAATATTAAGTTACACAGCTTTCTGAAAATTGGATTATAACAATAGCAATATATGACAGAATGTTTTAGAAAGTAATAGTTGTCTTTAATCTCAAACTTTATGGAAGCACACTGGAACTTTCTGTTTAGATTTACCCAAAAATGCAGTATAATATGGTATAGGAGCACATAGCGTGAAATAGTTTCATTCCTATTGGAGTTCTAAATTTGTGAAAAGGTTTAACTGAGAATGAAAATATTAAAGTTTACTGTTATTGCCAATTGGTGTAGATGAGTTTACATTCTACACGTGAAGGCATGACAAACGTTGTTGTGTACGTAATTTTTACTGATCAACGTACGCATGCACACACACACATACACACACACACATACACAGAAATGATGGTGAATGCAGAAGATGAAGATATTGTTACTTCTGCAGGCATATGAGAACTACTCGTTTGAAGAGTTGCGATACGCGGCCCCTGTGATACGTCGACCCAGTGAGAACATGCTGGTGAAGGCAGGTAATGACGGCACATACAGTGCAACATGGACGCCAGGAAGCACTGGACTCTATAACATCCGCATCACGCTCGATGGCTATGACGTTGGTAAGATTATCAAGTCTTAAATATCTGTGTTTATGCAGTAACCATCACAAGGCCAATGTGCAGAATTAGAAAAGCCAAATAATGGCATTTATTATTGGAAAGTGGAACGCAGTCACTTTGGATATGACAATAATAAGAATGTGGGCTGTACAACGCAAGCCAAATAGGATACTGAGTGTTCATGCAGCCCCGTCGAAAAACTCTCTTAGAGCCCACATTCCCACAAGCACAACGATGACATATATAGAGACATTAGATTTCCATACGTTGTACTGGAATAAACCACTGCATATATCCAGAAACGCCTCCCAGATTTCTGTACTTTTCAATTTTCCTTTCTAGGTGAGGATTTCAAGGTGGAGGTGAGAGATGCGCCACATGGGATGATGCCGCCCCACAAGACAACCCCCAAAAGGGTGGAACACCAAACCAACAGGGTGAGGGGTCAATAGGAAAAATAAAAAAAGTTGTGTCATATTTTTCCAGGTTGTGTGTTTTACATTTTCTATCCCGGAGATTGTGAGTCTTACCTTTGTTATCCAGGGGATTGTGTGTCATTTTCCGTCCAAGAGATTGTGTATCTTACATTTTACATTCCTGAGGTTGTCAGTTTCACATTTTACATTCCCAAGGTTGTCAGATTTACATTCCCAAGGTTGTCAGTTTTACATTTTACATTCCCAAGGTTGTCAGTTTTACATTTAACATTCCCAAGGTTGTCAGTTTTACATTTTACATTCCCAAGGTTGTCAGTTTTACATTTAACATTCCCAAGGTTGTTAGTTTTACATTCCCAAAGTTGTCAGTTTTACTTTTTACATTCCCAACGTTGTCAGTTTTACATGTAACATTCTAGAGGTTTTCAGTTTTACATTTAACATTCCCAAGGTTGTCAGTTTTACATTCCCAAAGTTGTCAGTTTTACTTTTTACATTCCCAACGTTGTCAGTTTTACATGTAACATTCTAGAGGTTTTCAGTTTTACATTTAACATTCCCGAGGTTGTCAGTTTTACATTTTACATTCCCAAAGTTGTCAGTTTTACATTTAACATTCCCGAGGTTGTCAGTTTTACATTTAACATTCCCGAGGTTGTCAGTTTTACATTTAACATTCCCAAGGTTGTCAGTTTTACATTCCCAAGGTTGTCAGTTTTACATTCCCGAGGTTGTCAGTTTTACATTTAACATTCCCGAGGTTGTCAGTTTTACATTCAAGAGATTGTGACTTACATTTTTCATTCACAAGATTGTGAGTCTTACATTTTCCATCCAAGAGATTGTGTGCCTTACATTTTCCATTCATGAGGTTGTGAGTCTTGTTGTACGCTGTATTGTTTATGAGAAATGTTTGTGTCTGATGTAGATGCGAAAGTTTGTTGCACCATGGAGCGCAGGACTGAGAGTGAGGCTCAACCCCTCGCTACAGAGCGAACAGACCGGCATCATAAAGCCAAATGGTGTCATCTCCTTCATAGATGAAGTTAGTAGTTCATCTTCTCACACTGATTAATAATCTGCTGTCTTCCCGGATTTAACTGATTATTTTCGCATACAACTTGTGTCTATTGATCTTGGCGTCTTGAGAAGTTTTGATCGAAACACTTTCATTGAAATTTGATAGGCTTGTTAACACAGCCAGCAGTTACTGCCCTTTTTGTCATTTGAAGTGAGGAGACAACCGTTGCAGCACATTCGTCACATGTCATCATGCTTTCTAAGCACCTATGTTACTTTAGTGCCCCCCCCCACCTGCATGTTTTTGTGGATGTGACACCCCTCAAATTATATTGAGGATGTGACACCCCTCAAATCTTATTGTGGATGTGACACCCCTCAAGTCATATTGTGGATGTGACACCCCTCAAAACCTATTGTGGATGTGACACCCCTCAAATTTTATTGTAGATGTGACACCCCTCAAACCATATTGTGTATGTGGCATCCCTAAATTTTTATTGTGGATGTGACACCCCTCTGTATCAGATCCACAATGATGATGGTGTGTGGCTACGGTTGAGTGGAGACTCAATCCGTACTTGGTGCCCTGGACGGGGCAAGGGTTTAGAGGAGGCGTGGACCCTTCAGTACAATCAGCATCTGGGTCGAACCCTACTCATACCCACGGACGAACCCAAGTCAATCCTCGACAAAGGCGTCAAGGAGAAGAAGCCGCGGCGCTCGTCTCAACAAGCACAGGCTGCAGCACGGCCGTACAGAGGTGAGATTCTATGATTCCCATATTCCAACCATTTTTTAGAATACTGAAGTATCCCGTATTTAATGATTTGTTTGAAATGTATGGAAAAATCCTTATGCAGATGTCCAGCAGAACCTAGATGTTTTTTAGTTTTATATAGGTATATTTTGTTCCTTGGTAGATGGTAACACTCAGTCTGAATGATATAGGCTGATTAACTAATGAAAATTTTTATATGGATTCATACAACATTTCAAGTAAAAAATACAGATTTTAATGGGAAATAGCATATATTTGCACGATTACTGAAATGTTATGTAATGAATTATCATTGGTACCACAGAAAATTTAAATAATAAATCATCATTTCAAAATACTCTCGTGACTCTAATGGATATTTTAGTTGTGCACGATCAGCTGCATCAATGTCACAGCATCCAATCGGTATATCCCAGTCCTTTTCAGCGTGCACAACAAACCAGTCAGTGTAGATAATTTGCAATCTTACAGGTGTGCACACTCAGGCATTGCACACTCAGGCATTGCACACTCAGGCACTGCACGCTCAGGCACTGCACACTCAGGCACTGCACGCATGTAGGCTACACACGTATACAAAGCTGACCCCCACGTAGGCTTTTATTAATTTTACTTTTTGTTGACACCGCAGGTGGTCCTGGTGTTTACGTAGTGGTTAAGTGCGGCTCATCTGGTCACAACGTTCGCTGCCATTCAAGCTTGAAAGCAACACCTATTGGCATGCTTGTGCTGACCAATCAGATCACAGTTATGGAAGATGTAAGTATTGCATGTTGATTGGATCATGAATAATTGCCACATTTGTATGTTTAAAGTGAAATAAAAGGCATGGTTTTGGGCATATGGAGTGTCTTGGAGATTACAGTCATTTCTCCAAATGATCGAGGGCTGATATGTTAACCAGCGCGACCGACAAGCGCATGCGCAGTTCTGTTTGCAGTTCTGAAATAGGGGTAACTGAATACCAGAATATCGCACTTGTGACATAGGGTTATCTAACAGTATGGCACGGCCCATGAAATTAAAATGTGTGTTCAACAAGGTTTTCCTAGTAAACCACTGGCATGGTATTCTTAATTGTAGTTACAAATAGTTATGTTTTAGTAACTCTTATAGATGCATAGGCCAATACCATGACTTTTGTTTCGTTTTAAACATAGAACCAGTTTGTATGTTTACTAAAAAACAGTTTATGAAAATTTAGAGACGAAATGCACTAACACTCTCCTTTTTGACATTTTCATAAACTGTTTTTTTTTTCATAAACTGTTTTTTTTTCTTTCATAAACTGTTATTTTATTTTATTTTAATTAAGGTACTGCCCCAGACTTCATTTAGCCCATCGCAAAATCTGTAGCATGCATATAGTAATATTATGTGCAGTCAGTTTAATAAAAGAGCAAATGTTTGTTAAAATTATCAAAAGAATTGACTTTGAACATTAGGTTGGGTAACTTGTGAAAGTATGAATAGCCTCAGATCATTAGGTCGGGTAACTTGTGAAAGTGTGAATAGCCTCAGATCATTAGGTCGGGTAATGTGTGAATAGCCTCAGATCATTAGGTCGGGTAATGTGTGAATAGCCTCAGATCATTAGGTCGGGTAATTTGTGAAAGTGTGAATAGCTCTATGTCAGTATATAAAGCATTCTGTAGACATAGTCACTGTTGCTTTCTTTGTCGAATTTTTATTGGTGAAAACATAATTTAATAGTTTATGTGATTATTTCGTCAGAACTAAATGACCAATTTGTACAAACTATCTAACATGCCATAGCCACAAAATTTTTTTTAAATAAGCACATAAAGCACATGTACATAGGGTACATCACATGACCAGTCACGTGGTCATCTCGGCACAATATCCTTGCGGTACTTTGCCGAGTATGTATCCAGATACAGAGGTCAATACTACATAGGTTTGACTTTTTTGCAAAATTAGTTTGAAACGAGATATACAAAAAGTTGAATTGCAGATGCAACTTTAATGTAGACTGTGTCATTTGACTGTGTCCACCAGATGGTCAACTCGGAAGGAACATGGGTGAAGCTTGACGTGGACAGTGTCCAGAGTTACTGTCACGAGGTGGACGGGGAGGCATGGACGCTGGCCCGAGGGTCTGAGGGTATTGTGTATCTGCAACATGAGGCTGATGCCAGGGCAGTCAGTGGACAGGAGGCAACGTCACCCTTCTGCGTGATCTCCTCGGTTAAAGGAGACAGCACCAGGGGGTTTGACTTCACGACATCACAGATGACGCCACCATCATTCTCGGGATTTGAACCAACCCAAGGTATTTGTTTTGTCCACACAGTGGAAACTATAGCACATCACCTTCCTCCATCTTGAGCCATAGTGGCCAACCTATCTAGTGTTATTATAACCTAGGGTTATAATAATAATTGTATTAAAAGTGTCACAGCCAGGCATTCCTGGATTTTTTTTTCTTTAATTTCTAGACTAGTCCATGACTTGTTATTATTGTGAACCACCTATTGGCCAGGTTAAACAATCAGCAAAGCTAGACTGGTCCATGACTTGTTATTATTGTCATCCACCTATTTGCCAGGTTAAAACATCAGCAAAGCTAGACTGGTCCATGACTTGTTATTATTGTCATCCACCTATTGGCCAGGTTAAACAATCAGCAAAGCTAGACTGGTCCATGACTTGTTATTATTGTCATTCACCTATTAGCCAGGTTAAAACATCAGCAAAGCTAGACTGGTCCATGACTTGTTATTATTGTCATCCACCTATTTGCCATGTTAAAACATCAGCAAAGCTAGACTGGTCCATGACTTGTTATTATTGTCATCCACCTATTGGCCAGGTTAAACAATCAGCAAAGCTAGACTGGTCCATGACTTGTTATTATTGTCATCCACCTATTAGCCAGGTTAAAACATCAGCAAAGCTAGCTTTTGTGATGCATTTATGTTCTACACCTTTTAACTTTAAACATTTATGTGTAATCCGCGATGAATGGTCTGGACCTGACTATCTCACAGAGTTACTCAACCGACGCCATCCAAATCGGCAATTAAGGTCTGCTTCTTTGTATTTATTATCTGTACCGGCTTCGCAGACGGTCACACATGGCGATCGTCGATTTACTGTGGCCGTTGCCAATCTGTGGAATCGGTTGCCTGTTTCAGTGAGGACAGCGAAGACACTGCCGCACTATAAAACACTTAAAAACACATATTTTTAGAGTAGCATTTTATGATATGCTGATGTGAATATGCATTTATTATTATTTTATTAATACATATATAAATTTTTTTAGTAGGGCTATGTTTTAGAATATTTATTATTGGTATTGTTTTTAATGCAGTTAATATAATATTTTTTGTATTAATATATTTATTTTATTATAATTAATAGTATTGTATTAAGTTATGATTACATGTATGTAAAGTGCCTGAAAGCAATATTTGTTGATCGGGCACTACATAAATACTGTTATTATTATTTATAATTGTGTTTGTTGATTGGCTTTATTTACATATTTTGAAATTTAATTTATATACTCGGACTTAAGTTAGAAAAATTGTGATATAAAAATCCACCTCAGTTGGTGAAACCACAGCTGATAAACATAACCAGGCCTTGTACCTTTAATTTATCAACACACTTATATATGTGATATCATTGCTATGGAATAATAACTATTACCTTGCAGTTGTTTCCTGTTAATGTAAAAATATTATTTTTAAACACAGTAAAATTGGTCCCATTTGATGACACTTTCAATGTTCAACTTTTAAATGTTGGTTAATCTAGGCTGGTTCCATGAAGTATAGATCTGTATCCAGACACTTTTGTTGTTGTTTTGTTCCAGGGGCTCCCCTTCCCCCAGGATTCCCAGTGGGAGAGGAAAGAATGAATACATTTGTGTTCGGAGGCCAGTCCGGTGAGACATTTGTATAATTATTTATGTTGCAGGGTTTACATATAATCTATAACTAATGTGTATGCAGCACATATAGAACAATAAACAGCGTTATGGAAATACTGGCCTTGACTGTGTAATGGCTGTCAACAAATGTACAGACAAGTCCTAGTAGTGACTTGTACCCACTTTCATGTCAAATTCTAGACATTTTGCTACTTGTTGAATTAAGTCCAGCCACACTATCCCAGAATATAAACCTAAAATGTAGCAAAATGTGGGTGTCACCGGCCCTAAACCTGAACACAAAGCTAAATATGATGTAATGTATGTACTCAAAATGAACAAAAAGTTATACATAGTAATTGCAGTACTGGAATCTGCCCAGGAACAAACAGTCATGATTTTTACGTTATAGTTCCCCATAATTATGTTGTGTGTAAAGATAATAAATCACGGTAAACCTTCTTCAAAGAAGAAACAATAAAGAACAACTGTAGTTACTTGTACACATGTCGTTTACTTGATACGTGAGCCACATAAAAAGGAGACTGTGGGGAGGGAGGTTTGTTTGTTCCAAAAAAACACAATCTGCCTTACAAACGCAAACACGATGGAGAAAACTGGTAAACAGCAGCTGTGATTGGGCTGAAGTATTCACATCTGATCTCTACATACCGAGGCTAGTTCTTTACCGTACACTGTAGGTGTCGTTGCCCATACATGCAGTCTAGTTCTGTAATGTACACTAGGTGTCGTTGCCCATACATGCAGTCTAGTTCTGTACTGTACATTAGGTGTTGTTGCCCATACATGCAGTCTAGTTCTGTACTGTACATTAGGTGTTGTTGCCCATACATGCAGTCTGGTTCTGTACTGTACTCTAGGTGTCGTTGCCCATACATGCAGTCTAGTTCTGTACTGTACATTAGGTGTTGTTGCCCATACATGCAGTCTAGTTCTGTACTGTACATTAGGTGTTGTTGCCCATACATGCAGTCTAGTTCTGTACTGTACACTAGGTGTTGTTGCCCATACATGCAGTCTAGTTCTGTACTGTACATTAGGTGTCGTTGCCCATACATGCAGTCTAGTTCTGTACTGTACATTAGGTGTTGTTGCCCATACATGCAGTCTAGTTCTGTACTGTACACTAGGTGTCGTTGCCCATACATGCAGTCTGGTTCTGTACTGTACTGTACTCTAGGTGTTGTTGCCCATACATGCAGTCTAGTTCTGTACTGTACTCTAGGTGTCATTGCCCATACATGCAGTCTGGTTCTGTATTGTACACTAGGTGTTGTTGCCCATACATGCAGTCTGGTTCTGTACTGTACACTAGGTGTCGTTGCCCATACATGCAGTCTGGTTCTGTACTGTACACTAGGTGTTGTTGCCCATACATGCAGTCTAGTTCTGTACTGTACTCTAGGTGTTGTTGCCCATACATGCAGTCTAGTTCTGTACTGTACTCTAGGTGTCATTGCCCATACATGCAGTATGGTTCTGTACTGTACACTAGGTGTTGTTGCCCATACATGCACTCTAGTTCTGTACTGTTCTCTAGGTGTCGTTGCCCATACATGCAGTCTGGTTCTGTACTGTACACTAGGTGTTGTTGCCCATACATGCAGTCTAGTTCTGTACTGTACTCTAGGTGTCGTTGCCCATACCTGATGTCTGGTTCTGTACTGTACACTAGGTGTTGTTGCCCATACATGCAGTCTGGTTCTGTACTGTACACTAGGTGTTGTTACCCATACGTGCAGTCTAGTTCTGTACTGTACTCTAGTTGTCATTGCCCATACATGCAGTCTGGTTCTGTACTGTACTCTAGGTGTTGTTGCCCATACATGCAGTCTAGTTCTGTACTGTACTCTAGGTGTTGTTGCCCATACGTGCAGTCTAGTTCTGTACTGTACTCTAGGTGTCGTTGCCCATACATGCAGTCTGGTTCTGTACTGTACTCTAGGTGTCGTTGCCCATACATGCAGTCTGGTTCTGTACTGTACTCTAGGTGTCATTGCCCATACATGCAGTCTAGTTCTGTACTATACACTAGGTGTCGTTGCCATACATGCAGTCTAGTTCTGTACTGTACTCTAGGTGTCGTTACCCATACATGCAGTCTAGTTCTGTACTGTACATTAGGTGTTGTTGCCCATACATGCAGTCTAGTTCTGTACTGTACACTAGGTGTCGTTGCCCATACATGCAGTCTGGTTCTGTACTGTACACTAGGTGTCGTTGCCCATACATGCAGTCTAGTTCTGTACTGTACTCTAGGTGTCGTTGCCCATACATGCAGTCTGGTTCTGTACTGTACTCTAGGTGTCGTTGCCCATACATGCAGTCTGGTTCTGTACTGTACTCTAGGTGTCGTTGCCCATACATGCACTCTAGTTCTGTACTGTACTCTAGGTGTCGTTACCCATACATGCAGTCTGGTTCTGTACTGTACTCTAGGTGTCGTTGCCCATACATGCAGTCTGGTTCTGTACTGTACTCTAGGTGTCGTTGCCCATACATGCAGTCTGGTTCTGTACTGTACTCTAGGTGTCGTTGCCCATACATGCACTCTAGTTCTGTACTGTACTCTAGGTGTCGTTACCCATACATGCAGTCTGGTTCTGTACTGTACTCTAGGTGTCGTTGCCCATACATGCAGTCTAGTTCTGTATTATGCGCTAGGTGTCATCTCTACAAGCAACCTGATAAAACTAACAATATAAATACACTGACATAATCATAGATAAGAACTCATATACGGTGTTAAATCTTAGTGTAATTTATTTTACAGAACTGTGTAATTCCACCAGCCAATCTAAGTAAGCTGCAAACTTTTAGTGAATACATTTACATATGTTGGGCAGTAGTCATGCCATATTATTCAGGTCAGTGCTGGTTTTAACTAAATGAATATTAATTCATCTGGTTATTCAAAATTGGGTACAGTTTAAACCACACCACATCAAAATATATAATACTATTATATATATATATATATATATATATATATATATATATATATATATATAATAATGTATATAATACGATATAATTATAATAACTACTTCATATGATGAATTAATGCAAGAAATAGCATGATTCAAATGCCGATTGTTCTTACTGTTCTTATTTTCAGGCCCAGCATCATCTGTGTCATGTGACGAGCGTCAGAGCGCAAGCCCGCCTCCGTGGCCAACTTTCAGACAACAGGAAAAATCCCAGTTTCAAACACCCAAGAGCAGCCCACAAGATGGCGCCACTGGAATAGTGTTCTCTCCCCGAACCTCGTCCACTCACACAGCAGTAACCCAGGAGCAGAAGTTGTTCCATGCAGCCGATATCCCTGAAGAACTACGTGGCGTCTCGGTGAAGGACCTGGTCAAAGCCCTTGGTTAGTACAGTTGGATCTTCATACAAACTCTCTTGCTAATCATTAGGTGACTCGTGGTCAACATTAAACCATTGTACCATTATATGAATTAGGGCTGTACCGATTCATCGATGCATCAGTGAATCGCAATACTGTTCTCACAATGCAATACTCGATATATTTCACAAGAATCACAACATACGATACATGCAAACATATTTTCCAAAGTTGTATCATGTTGAACATTGAAACTGCATCACAAGCAAGCATTGGAAACTGCTTTGAGTCTTCCCATATATAACTCCAAATTCGCTTCCTTGTTGAAGTTTCACTTGATCTCATGTTAGAAGTTTCACTTGATCTCATGTTAGAAGCGTCACTTGATCTCATGTTAGAAGTTTCACTTGATCTCATGTTAGAAGCGTCACTTGATCTCATGTTAGAAGTTTCACTTGATCTCATGTTAGAAGTTTCACTTGATCTCATGTTAGAAGCGTCACTTGATCTCATGTTAGAAGTTTCACTTGATCTCATGTTAGAAGCGTCACTTGATCTCATGTTAGAAGTTTCACTTGAACTCATGTTAGAAGCGTCACTTGATCTCATGTTAGAAGCATCACTTGATCTCATGTTAGAAGTTTCACTTGATCTCATGTTAGAAGTTTCACTTGATCTCATGTTAGAAGCGTCACTTGATCTCATGTTAGAAGCGTCACTTGAACTCATGTTAGAAGCGTCACTTGATCTCATGTTAGAAGCGTCACTTGAACTCATGTTAGAAGCGTCACTTGATCTCATGTTAGAAGCGTCACTTGATCTCATGTTAGAAGCGTCACTTGATCTCATGTTAGAAGCGTCACTTGAACTCATGTTAGAAGCGTCACTTGATCTCATGTTAGAAGTTTCACTTGATCTCATGTTAGAAGTTTCACTTGATCTCATGTTAGAAGCGTCACTTGATCTCATGTTAGAAGTTTCACTTGATCTCATGTTAGAAGTTTCACTTGATCTCATGTTAGAAGCGTCACTTGATCTCATGTTAGAAGTTTCACTTGATCTCATGTTAGAAGTTTCACTTGATCTCATGTTAGAAGCGTCACTAGTTTTAGTAACTGAAATTTTGTCCTGCACATTGTGTTTTCAGTAGACATACAGCTGTCTGATGCGGTACAAATATATTGTTTCTTTACAAAGTTCTGTGTATCGTTATGAGTTTGTACACAAATATTGTGAGGTGCATTGTAGTTTAATTACAGCCCTAATATAAATGTAGTTAACCATGTTCCATTTATGGGTAGAAGATCTTTCAGACAGGGCGCCCGCTTTCATCATTTGCAAACACCTTGCTTTCACCAGCTTCAAGGTTCTTGCCTTTACCAGACGCTCGGCAATATTTTCTGATGCATCAATAATTAAACATAAATTCAGAGGCACTTTGGGCAGTGGATTGACATTCAGTAAAACATAACCTTTATAGACAGGTGTCTGCAGTGGACAGGTATTTGCTAAGGCAGGTTTACTGTGTTTGCCCATTCAGTCAATTTCAGCAATTTTTTTTATGAATTCATTTTGTTAAAGTTACTGACTTGAATAATGCTTGGGAAGCACAGACACACACTCAAGTGGGCTAGCTGTCAAACTTAGAATAGAATTGGACAGGGTTTGAGAAGTGTTGTTTAGGTTGTAATTTATCTGTGTAATCAGTCAAGTTATGTATTTTGTGTGTTTATGTTTTGCTGCAAACCTGCCTAACTTTTCATCAGTTAGGTTCCAGTTGGCCCACCTACTGCACTGATTAACCTGTGCAATATTTTATGTATTTTGTGCACTAATATTTTGCCAACATTAAAAAATATGTGCAAAGCCTTTTCAACATTGCATTGACCTGCAAACAAGCTACACAAATCATAGAGACATTCGTAAGGTTGGTTATTTGAAATCGTGGGTAATTTTTATTTTTACACAGACCAGTGTTTTAGAATATCAGCAATGGCGAAGCACTCTGCCAGAAACTGTTATTATTGCTACAAGTGAGGTGGGGTGGCTTAGAGATTAGAGCACTGGACTGTAAATCAAGACAACCGGGGTTCAAGTCCACTTATTGCAATTTCAAAACTTTATTTCGTTCACCCTACTTTATCTACTTCCTTCGGAATAGACACTAAAAGCACTTGGTCCCTTCTATTTACGGGAAGTAAAAGATCCCACATATGGAAATTGGATAAACTGGCCTCAAATAGCCAATGGTGTCGATCTGCAAAAAATGTACAGGCGCTGCATTAACTGTTGCCAAAAAAGCTCTGATAATGGAGTAATCGCCACGAGCATCTTTTCTAGGCAGACACTGGCGCTGTATAAGACACATTATTATGTGTGCATCTCACTTTTGAAATTCTGTTTGTTTTGTAAATTTAACGCCAATAATCTATGTAGATGTTTGTGGATATAAGGAGTACAATGCAGCCACATGCCACTAACCTGCGTGCTTAGCTTCACTGTGTATTTCCTTTGCTAGTTCTGCATGTCATTGCCCATGCTTGCGCTAACCCACGCATGCCTGCATGCCTGCAAACATCTTGTTTCCAGGCAAGGTAGGCTTTGGCATCGCTGCTTCTCATACTGTGCGGGTGGAGGGCTTAGGCTCGGCTGCCCGGAGAAAACAAGGAAGCCCAAATCGGGCACAAGGCAGCCCGAATCGGGCAAAAGGCAGCCCAAATCGGGCACAAGGCAGCCCAAATCGGGCAAAGACTTATGCTCACAGGCAGACTGAGCTAAAAGATTTATCTGTTAGAGACGTGATTCGTCTATTAGGTAAGAAGAGCAGACGGCTCCCCTTGAATTAGAAATTAGGTTTGCTCTAGTGCTTGAAGCTAATTTTGATGCACAGTTATATTTTCAGTATGTAATATGTGAAGTTTTTTGCTTCTGGTTGATTGTTTATTTTGCACCTACTTGAGCATTAATGGGTAATATTGTGGTTGTGTTTCTTGCATCATGCCATCTGACTCCCCTTTCCCATTGGTACTGTGCTCACCAGGCCTGGGGTCAAATCATTTTATCCAATTAAATTCCAGTTAACATAATTTCTATCAGATATCAGTTCCAATTCAATTAAAATCAATGTGTTGAAAAAACATAAACTCCAATTCAGTCCCTTTTTAAAATCCAATTCACAATTTTATTAAAATAGCACACAACCAGTGTTTACAACAGAATAGTTCAATAAGTGGAAGTCTGTCATAAAAGTTGTAAGTTTGTTGTAATTAGTAACATGTTTCGATGAATATATGTATAAATTTATATAGAAGAGTGTAGTAACTTTTTCGAAAAATTCATCTTTTGAGCTCAATTCACCTCACTTTGTGAACTTCAGTTTGAGTTCAATCGTTTTGGATTTTTTTTCAATTCAAATCACACAGTTGTTCGCAATTCTTATTCCAATTAAATTCAGAATTGACCTCTTGTCTACTTGTGTTTACGTTGCGTTTGCATCACAATACGTTCTCAAGGGAGATGTCTACTCGTGATGTCATGTTCCCAGTCATGCATGTTTTGTGAATAGTTACGACTAACAACTAAATACTCCTGTTGCATGTTACTGAGTGTCAAAACGCTAAGAAAATGGTGAAATTAATAATTCTTGATTCGAAAATAAAATGGTAACATGGATTTATGTTTGGTTTGCTGTGAATTAGCAAATTGATCAAAATGTTAAACCCACCATGCATTACCAGTTGTGTTTCTCCGTATCAGGAGAGAGTAGGGTGAACGGAAATGGGGTGACGCCCCCTCGTACACCCCCTGGCACGCCGAAGAAGACTCTTTCCCGGAGTTCCAGTCCCAAACCCATGTCAGGTAGGGAAAGGTTTGATTCGTTCTGCCAGTTTGCTCAAGCGTGAAATGTCTCAATGTCCATCTTCCGTTATTATATTATTCAATTTAGTCACAGTTTACTTCAACTGGTACTTTATATATAGAGTGTATTAATTATAAGAATCGCAGATAATGGAATCAGACGTCTAATAAAATCAAATATATCAAATCATTCACTATTCACACTTTATTAAAATGCGCCACTCAAATTTCTCTGGCCCAAAATTATTCTGTTAAGCGGAGTTCACTGGATTATACAAACAACAAATGTATGTTCCAAAATTACACAAGTAAATTAATAAGTATGTCTATAATTTAAAAGTGTATGTAATTATTTAACGAATGTATTTTTTTTATTCTTGCACCATATTAAAATTTGGCTAAATAAAATCGGCTAGCTATAAAATTATTTCTAATCGATACTCCACTCCCGTTCAGGAACGCCGCCCAAGAGTAGTAGACCCATCGCTATCCCGTCAGCCAAGAAGGCAGACCTACTGCGGGGGGCAGCCAGCCCATGGCACTCCCCCACCCACTCAGTGACACCCCCACACACCCCACCCTCATCCCGCAATGAGTCAGCAGGGGCGTCATTCACCACTCCACCACAGACGCCACCTAGTATCAGACGGACACTATTGGCTGGCCGAGGGTCACCAAGTCAAAGGTCAGTTATATTCGAGTTTTTGATGAATTTGGATGTGGCGTAGTTTGATAGCATTGTTGCGAATTAACTAAGATAGCTGTGGTCACTTTAATGTCTGAAAGCTGCATCTTCAGTCCTCTTCAGCCAAACTCATAACTGTCAACCCCTGAAGGGTTCTTAGGCGTGAAAAAAATTTTTCCCGTCCAGGGACTTCAGGCCGCAAAGTCCCCCAGTCCGTGGACCTCGGTGACTGTCCTGTGAAAACACTTTTTATTCCAAAAGTAAAGAAAAGCTCATCATCAACACGTGTTTATGCTGCTTTACGACGGCGACTCTCATTGGTTGATGCTCAGCTGTTGACCAATCACTGGCCGCGTTTTTCCCTATTATTTGGTAAAAGGCAAATATTACTGGTAAATTTAACTGAGACCTGTGCTTGCGATACACATACATAGTTTGTGCTTCTTGTTTTTGCCAAAAAAATGGCCTTGTGTTTAATAAATTTCATTGCTAAAGTTTTTGTTAATGAGGCTGTGACATTTAATATAAAACAGTCTGAACATCAGTGAACCTGATTCACGATGACTACACAAATCAAGGAGGCAGCCTTAACTGCCTTTAAGTGGTTTTTATACAGTTACACACTATCCCTGGTGTTTGTATTGAAAGGGAAAATGGGAAAGTGTGATGCAACATTGATGATGATGATGTAGTATGCTTTCAAACATAATTTCATAATTGTTGACCGTGGAAGACATAAAGATGTGTTCAGTGGCCTTGAGATATGTATTTGTGCATCTTTCTGTTTCCACACAAAAGTGTTGTCAGTGTTTAAAGTCAGGATGGTTTGATACAGTCTAACAGTGACAAATATGGGTTCTATTTAAGGGTGGCTGATAAAACTCCTGCTTAAGCGAGACGTCGTTAGTTTCAAAACTGACCAGCACATGTTAGTTGCATGACTAGAACAGCAGTCAGTAATTTTATGTATTCTGTGTCGTGAGAACACAAAATATCTGGTTTTATACGATATCACCAGACCCACAATCTTATGTCTAACATTTCTCACGCAGTTCAAGCCCTCAAGTCACAAGTCTCGGCTCAAGCCCTAAAGTTGCAAGTCGCGGCTCAAGCCCTAAAGTCACAAGTCTCAGCTCAAGCCCTAAAGTCACAAGTCTCGGTTCAAGTCCACAACGAGACGTCATCCACCCGACTCTTCGTGCAACATTGTCATCACCCATATGCACACCTTGTGTCTCTTCATCACATGGCCAGCCAATGAGAGGACACTTCAGTATCGGAGCCTCACCCCCCCGTGAAGACATCAAGTAAGTGTCAGTAAAACAGGAAACTTTGTAAGGGGCTTTATTATTTTGCAGTAATCAGCTTTCCATTCACTGCATTGGCAATGCATGTACGCTTCCTCCAACATTCACCTTTTTTAGGGGTATGGGTGGGTGGGGTCAATCACATGCAATTTTATTTTATTTATTATTGGATTTTTTTATATTTATGAAGACGATGTAAGACGCTGTGAAGTTTGTTATTGTTCTAATTGTGTACTAATTCACTCTACTGATTTGTGTACTGATTATTGTGTTTACCGCTTTAGTTTATCGCTTTATTCACCTGCAATCCTATGGATTTACTCGCATCTTTTTGTATGCGCATTTGTGTTGAGATCCATGTGGGCATTCGGGAAGTGGCAGTTCATTTGTGTTGAGATCCGTGTGGGCATTCAGGGAGTGGCTGTTCGTTTGTGTTGAGATCCTTGTGGGCTTTCAGGGAACGGCAGTTCATTTGTGTTGAGATCTATGTGGACATTCAGGTAGTGGCAGTTCATTTGTGTTGAGATCCATGCGGGCATTAAGGTAGTGGCAGTTCATATGTGTTGAGATCCGTGTGGGCATTCAGGTAGTGGCAGTTCATTTGTGTTTAGATCCGTGTGGGCATTCAGGTAGTGGCAGTTCATTTGTGTTGAGATCCATGCGGGCATTAAGGTAGTGGCAGTTCATATGTGTTGAGATCCATGTGGGCATTCAGGTAGTGGCAGTTCATTTGTGTTGAGATCCATGCGGGCATTCAGGTAGTGGCAGTTCATATGTGTTGAGATCCGTGTGGACATTCAGGTAGTGGCAGTTCATTTGTGTTGAGATCCATGCGGGCATTAAGGTAGTGGCAGTTCATATGTGTTGAGATCCATGTGGGCATTCAGGTAGTGGCAGTTCATTTGTGTTGAGATTCATGTGGGCATTCAGGTAGTGGCAGTTCATTTGTGTGGAGATCCATGTGGGCATTCAGGTAGTGGCAGTTCATTTGTGTTGAGATCCATGTGGGCATTCAGGTAGTGGCAGTTCGTTTGTGTTGAGATCCATGTGGGCATTCAGGTAGTGGCAGTTCGTTTGTGTTGAGATCCATGTGGGCATTCAGGTAGTGGCAGTTCATTTGTGTTGAGATCCATGTGGGCATTCAGGTAGTGGCAGTTCATTTGTGTTGAGATCCGTATGGGCATTCAGGTAGTGGCAGTTCGTTTGTGTTGAGATTCATGTGGGCATTCAGGTAGTGGCAGTTCGTTTGTGTTGAGATCCATGTGGGCATTCAGGTAGTGGCAGTTCGTTTGTGTTGAGATCCATGTGGGCATTCAGGTAGTGGCAGTTCATTTGTGTTGAGATCCATGTGGGCATTCAGGTAGTGGCAGTTCATTTGTGTTGAGATCCGTATGGGCATTCAGGTAGTGGCAGTTCGTTTGTGTTGAGATTCATGTGGGCATTCAGGTAGTGGCAGTTCATTTGTGTTGAGATCCATGTGGGCATTCAGGTAGTGGCAGTTCATTTGTGTTGAGATCCATGTGGGCATTCAGGGAGTGGCATGTCGCTTCTATTGAGATCCATGTGGGCATTCAGGTAGTGGCAGTTCATTTGGGTATCCGCATAATCAAGAGTCTTTGTTGACATTACTGAACTTGTTTTTATTAATTCCACAAATATGTAAGTCAAAGGTTTTTTTCAACTTTGCCACTGTTCCAAGAGCACCGAAAACGATGATAAGGAATGAGAAGAAATAAGATAAGACTGGAAAGATATTATTAATTTTTATTTTTATTTTTGATTATTCAATTCTACATCGTACAATTTGTTAGGTTTATCAAGTCAGTTATAATAAAAAACAAAAATAGATTTTATGTTAGTGATTAAATATGCATGGTAAAAATTTGTTTACCTTCCATTCCAGACTTTCACCAAAACCAGCAAGAAAAGATCGAAAGACAGATAGAGGGCGCTGTTTTCGTAATCGACGTGAGCGGACATTGTCGCCCGTGCCACAGAAAACTAGTGACACGTCCGCGGTTCCGTCGCAACCACACGTATTATGCAAGGAGGCGATGTCGCCGTCGGTAGCCCAATGTCTGCGCGCCGTGTACGCAGCATTCGTCTGGCACGAAGGCATTGTGCATGATGCAATGGCATGCGCATCATTTCTCAAGTTCCATCCAGACCTGCCCAGGACGAAGCGCTTTCCACATAAGACTGCAACGGAGAAGACCGCAGCTGATCCGATACTAACGCGTCGCTATACGACCTCTGAGGTCACGAACCTCAACATGAACGAAGCGGTGAAGGTCATCGAGAGTGTCCGGACAAAAGAGCGTCATAACTCAGAGAGTAAGACTCTAGATAAAGAGCCTGCTGTGACAGGTCCGTCTGCTTCCGCAGCGGAGGCAGCAACCCCTGGTGGCGATGCAGATAAAGAGTCGGGGTTACCTCCAACATTACGGCACTTACTCCATTTCTGGGAGGAGCTGTCGATGACGACGTTGAAAGTTATCGAGCAGAATCTGATCCAACCAAACTGTATGTCAAACTCACGGACGCGTCGGAATGACAAGAAAGACGAGGAGAAAGGACAGGAGAAGAAGTTGAATCTACAAAAGGGGAATCTGTTCGGGGAAGCAGCCGGAATGGCACATGGAGGCGGAGGGGATAAGGAAGTGATATGTGAGTTGTGTGGGATGATGTCCCCCCATCCCGTCACATACCATATGCGGGCCACGCATCCGGGATGCGGGAAGCATGCCGGGGGACAGGGATATAACAGTGCTGGGAATTTCTGTGAGGGCTGGGCCGGTAACTGTGGTGACGGAGGCATAGGTGGCAGCACCTGGTACCTGATGTGCAGCCATTGCCGTGATAAATACCACCGCGAAAAACGTCAGAAGGCACGGGATAAGACGAAGAAGGTGCGTAAGAAGGGCATGGTGCTGAAGCCAATATCACCAGTCATGGCTCCGGCCGTTCGCAGCAGCGACGCGCATGTCATCATGATGGACAACTCGATGTTCTTGCTGGGTCTTGCAAGCGCATCCGGTCTGAATCTACCGCAGCATACCAAGTGTGCCACGCGGCGTGATGTGTCCCTGCCTAGTGTCTCGGAGGATGCGTTCCTGGAGCAGTATCCCTTCCCACAAGTCATGTTCCGCTACTTGTCTCAGCATGGGGCCGCCGCTGCTGATTCGGCGTTTGCTGATGATGTGATATTCCGAGAGAACTCAATGGCACGTGGACTGAGCAAGTCGGGGAACTTTGAGGGTCTCGAGTCGCAGTTGGCAGAGATCGCCAAACAGTTGGTTGAAGACCAGGCCACTGCTAGTGTGGCACAGGTGAGTTTAGTGATATTTCCTTCAAACAAACATAGGAACTTGGGCATTCTCTGACCTTGCTTATTCTCTTTAGCTCTGTTGAAAACTTTTAGACTTTTATGTGTCTCTGAGCTCGGGTTTCTTGCACAATAGAAGTTTTCATATTGTATTGTGAGTACCATAAATAAAAAATAGTGCCTTCACCACAGAGCACTAATATTGTAAAAGTGAAGAATTTGTTGACAGTTTCTTCTAAACTGGAAACATTTGATGACGAGAAACTCCAAAATGTTTCCTCCTGACATACGAAATGAAGCCTTCGTTTTTGTTTTTGAATCCACAAGCATTGGGCCTGCAACATTTGCATACAAGTTCGTGCTTTTAACTATGCTTTTGATTACTTTTGTGATGGTTTCTTAATGTAGTATTATGTGTTACCACCAGGGGACTTTGCAGACAGGCAGTCGCAGTACGGAAGTGAGCCCAGGCGAGACAAACTCGCTGTCTCAGCAGTCGAGGCATGTTCTTTTCCAACGTAGCATCTCTGAGATGCCGACTAGTGGCGCCCTCTTGCAGCATTGTGAAGACAACAATCAGAGTTCGCACGTCACGCCGGTTCGTCGCCGCAACAACAGTGGCAGCTCCACTGGTAAGTATCACAGCACTCGAAATATAGATGTGTAAAATCTGTCTCCTCGCCTGCCAGGCAATCTTGTTATAATCCACAATTGGTATGTATGTTTCTATATTATGTTATACTACTCCTAGACGCTTTGCATTCAGGGTGCCAAAATTTCAGGGGTTCATCTATGACCCCATGGTCAGGTCGTCTCAGTTTTATTTTTTGGAAATTGGCAATTACACTTTGTAGTTATTGCATACAACTGTCCGCAGCACTACATCAACAGTTACGTACAATTGTTGACAGCGTTGTGCGTCTTTTCTTTGATTATCCGAAGTTACATCATACTATTACAGCCACTATCGTGTCGCAATGTCTGGAAGCCATCAATATTGACTGGCAGTGTATCAAGGCATAGATGGATATTTCTGTGATAGTTATTGTGTATCCTGACATTTTACAGCTACGAACTATCAAGGTATCCCGTCAGTAGTATGAGTATTTTTGCAAGTAATAATTGTTGCTGCCATCGATCTGACCGCTTTGGCCATTCATAGGAGAATTACAATACTTGACATACAAATATAGCCTTAACCAAAGGCTGCAAGACAGCAGGCAATGTATGACATCATTGGGTTTATTGTTACTTAATGATGGCGAGGGTTGTGGCAGGATCTCACGAAGTGAGACTTGGATAGGCAGCAGCAGTGACTTTTTTAATTACTGTTTGTAATGACATAGATTTTTGATTTTTTTTACTTATTAAGTTTTTAGTAATTTTTAAGTGGCTTTTCAGTAATTGCTTTTAAGTACATGGATATTTAATTATTTATCAATTTATTTATTAACATGTTAAAGTTTTTTACCTTTATTGAGCTTATTGTACATGATGTGATTCACACAGGAATGGCATTCACATCTGTGCATCGTGCACATGTTCTTAATAGTAATAAGAATAAATGGTGCTGTTTCAGATGGTGGTTTGTCACTATTGAAGCATCCGTCGGCGGCGATGACACGTCTACTGCAGTCTACGACAGGAGGTGAGAGTGGCGACCAGACCCTGCAGCGTCCAGTCATGTCATTTGTCATCAAACAGCATAGTCTTGATGGTCTTCAACTGGCCATGAAGCAGGCTCTTAGGAAGGCAGCCTGTCGCGTATTTGCACTGCAGGTCAGTCTCAATAAGTCATTGTTCTTTATTTCAGGTACTCCCAAGTTTTACCTAATTGGCATCCATTTGGTGCTTTAAGCATTTCACAGGAATATAATAATGGAAATTGTATAATTTTGCCATCTGTATCAATCAGAGAATTGTGAAAATAACATGATGTTGCTGCTAGCGTGGTTGTGTTGTGTGTCAGAACTAAAGACACTCTCCGTTAACGTTCAGCCTACATGGTTGTGTTGTGTGTCAGAACTAGAGACACTCCCTGTTAACGTTCAGCCTACATGGTTGTGTTGTGTGTCAGAACTAGAGACACTCTCCGTTAACGTTCAGCCTACATGGTTGTGTTGTGTGTCAGAACTAGACACTCTCCGTTAACGTTCAGCCTACATGGTTGTGTTGTGTGTCAGAACTAGAGACACTCCCCGTTAACGTTCAGCCTACATGGTTGTGTTGTGTGTCAGAACTAGAGACACTCCCCGTTAACGTTCAGTCTACATGGTTGTGTTGTATGTCAGAACTAGAGACACTCCCCATTAACGTTCAGCGTACATGGTTGTGTTGTGTGTCAGAACTAGAGACACTCCCCGTTAACGTTCAGTCTACAGGAAATACAATAACATTTGGACTTCACCTTGTTTGTCTTGCCTATCCTGCTTAGATCCTTAGTTCATTCTTCTGTTGATGACTTGATACTGTAAACCGACTTGAGACTGCCTAACCCTTTGTGCTGAGCTCGGGTGCAATAAAAGATATCTTATTGTATTGTTTGCTTTTCTGGTTTGCCAATCATGAGTAAAAATAGTAAAAAAAATAAAGGTGTGTTGTATGCAGCCATACACACACGCACGCACGCACACATGCACGCACACACGCACGCACTTAATGTTGGATAAATGGCTACTAGTGTTGTCAAGGTTCCATTTTTCACAGGTTTGTATGGTTCTTGATGACCATTTATTTACAATACAGGTCTGTCACAGTTACAGTACAGGTCTGCCACAGTTACAGTACAGGTCTGCCACATTTACAGTACAGGTCTGCCATTGTTACAGTACAGGTCTGCCACTGTTACAGTACAGGTCTGCCACTGTTACAGTACAGATCTGCCACTGTTACAGTACAGATCTGCCACTGTTACAGTACAGGTCTGCCACTGTTACAGTACAGGTCTGCCACTGTTACAGTACAGGTCTGCCACTGTTACAGTACAGATCTGCCACTGTTACAGTACAGGTCTGCCACTGTTACAGTACAGGTCTGCCACATTTACAGTACAGGTCTTCCACTGTTACAGTACAGGTCTTCCACTGTTACAGTACAGATCTGCCACTGTTACAGTACAGGTCTGCCACTGTTACAATACATGCTGCCACTGTTACAGTATAGGTCTGCCACTGTTACAGTACAGGTCTGCCTCTGTTACAGTACAGATCTGCCACTGTTACAGTATAGGTCTGCCACTGTTACAGTACAGGAGATTGGGACTTGTCTACTATTGAAAGAGGGGAGAGAGGAACACTCAGGGATTTAAAATAGGTTAATTAAGCAACAACAAAACTGAACAAGTTTTATTTCAAGGCAAGAAACTACAGTATTCGTGTCAATTTCATTGCTCTATACTCAGTGCACTCTATAGTCAGTGCACTCTATAGTCAGTGCACTCTATAGTCAGTGCACTCTATAGTCAGTGCACTCTATAGTCAGTGCACTCTATAGTCATTGCATTCATGTAATGATACCTAGTGTTGTGACAGTTCCAGGTATGACAGGGGGCAGAACCGAGATCTGCAGCACATATTGACACCCGCAGTTTCAGTTACAGACCTTTAACCATAGCAACACTAATGGCTACTGTGTAACTAGCAGACAGACAAAACAAGTGGTTTCTGTCCCCAGGCCTTCAACTGGCTGGTGCGGAGTGTTACCCAGTCAACCTGTCTCCATGACCTCATGTGGTACTTTGTGGCCGCCCTCGCCCCGTTGCCCACCGACGTGGATGAAGAGACTGCCGTACCAGAGAAAAAGGAGAAGAAAGACCCTGATGTGGTAGGTAACATTTAGATTTTTGACAACTAACTCTTGAATTACTCCTGCTAAATCGAATCAAAAAGTTGATTTTTGTGTGTCATAAATTGGGATTTATATTTTGCGAGATGTTGCAGAATCCAAATGTTTCTTGGGTAGTATCAATAAACAACAGGGTCAGAAAATAGACTAACATTTCATGCACCCTATTGTTCTGTACATTGTGCTGTGTATAAAACTTTATGGGCAGTCATTGTGAGGAAGAACAGGGAGTTGTGTCATGATTTAAAACTCCTGCTTGTTGCTTAGCAACACAGAATCTCCCAACTCCTGCTTGTTGCTTAGCAACACAGAATGCAATGGTGTTTTAGTTAGGTTAAGGGCCCCTCAATTAATTTTTTTCACTTGTTTCAGTTTCATTTTGCAAAAAAACTAACCTATTTAGCATTAACTGTGACATACTAGCTCTTTGAACAAATTGGTTATTTTGTTTTGGTGAAATCATCAGGCAAATCATAAGAAATCTTCATGGACCTGGTAAAAATTCGACAAAAAAATAAAGAGTGGTCTGGCTCGATATACTGTAACATGAGGCTAAGCACACTTTGGCAAGTTCCCTGTCTAATGAACAAAGTTAATTCATTCAATGGTTTTAACAAAAGTAGGCACTCTTATTGAACCCACTGCACATATTACTTAAACTATTCACGCACTATAATTTTGACCATTAACGAATCTGATTCGCGACAGGCTGAATCACTTGAGCTGAGCTGTAAATATGTTTACCAGGACAAGGGGATCAGTGTGTGTCACCACCCTCTGTCTGACGTCACCGTCGCTGGAGAAGCAGTCCACCCACTCCCGCAGACCTTCCACACCTTCCTACAGACCATCTCTGACGTCATGATGTTTCTACCACCAGGGAGCGCTCTACAGGTGCTGTCTAGCTGCGATGCTAGTCATATGTTATGTCTTACGATTTTTATAATCCAAACAGCTCTTTACCAGTTTTTAGTGAGTTTTAATTCACCAGCTCTGTGAGTCTATGACAGGTTACACATTCACCCCCGGCGTGAGGTCTTTTTACTTCCCCTGGTATAGACGCCAAGTAGAAGGGACCAACAGCTTTTAGTGTCACGTCTGAAAGACAGATAAATTGGGCTGAACAAAATTGCCCAAGTTTCGAAACAGCAGCAAGTGGACTTGAACCCTGGACTTATTGATTGATGGTCCGGTGCTTTAACCACTGAGCCACTGTGTCCCCCGTCAGTCATTGATGCAATCAAACTAATTGTAAAGTGTCCTGGTGATTAGGCTCATTCATTGTTCATAAATTTGAACGTTTGTCCGGCAATGCCATGAAAAATTCTCAATTCTACAAACTAACGAAAAATTTAAAATGTATTTTTAAAAGGAGTGTACAATGGTTTTCATGGGAATGTACAGTGATGTACAATGATCTAATTGAGAGAATTTTAGCATTTCAATTATGCAGAAACCCCCCAACTAGCGCTATATCATGTAACCGATGACACTCATACATTTTAGTGAAGATTTTAGTATCCATGTCCACAGCAAATGGCCGTGCGCTGTTGGTGCCTCAAGTTCCGGTCATCTGACCACATGTTCCTGCATAAGAGTCATGTCTTCAGCAACATCAGCAAGATCCTCTCCAAGTCCGACGAGGGCTGGGGCGTTCCTCTCATTGACCCCAGCACCAAGCCAGCGGTGAGTGGGCCACGAGTTAGAGACAGGGATGATAACAAATGTATGATAACAAAAGTGTCATGATTAAAGTGTCACAACAAGTGTCACAACAAAAGTGTTGAGACAACAGTGTAGAAACAAAAGCGTTGCAGCAAACGTCGTAACAAAGATATTATAGCGAAGGTATCGTAGCAAACGTATTGTAATAAAGGTATCGTCACAAAGGTATCGTAGCAACCGTATTGTAACAAAGGTAACGTAACAAAGGTATCTTATTCTGCCCTTTTTCAACAGTATATATAATGGCGCAACTTTCAATTTTGTTTGTCTGTGGTTGAAATAAATAAAGATCCATATTGCAGTTTCTATTGACTCGTCTACATTTTGTGCAGCTGACACGGTTTTAAAAATGGTTGTTTGTCAACGCAGGTGTTCCCACGAGTGGAATCTCTGAAGGACTTGACTGGCATCGACATCAAAGCATCCAGCCGTCAGGCCATGATAGCCAGTCTCACTGGTAAGGTTAAAGCAATTGTTTTAGCAGCAGAAAACTAATCATTATTTTCCCATGAGCAGTTATCGTACAAGTGTATGATAATTATCATTCAAGATATGTCTTTCTAAATGTCATGTATAAATATGTGATAAAATTTATAAGCTATTTCCTAAACAAACATCAGTATTGTAGATGTGTTAATTATGTTGGGCTTTCAATGTCAACGTGTAACATCAACGTAATATCTTTTAAAATGTCTTTATCATTGTTGTTTTAAGTCAAGCTATATTATAATTGTTAAGAATCGAGTAATTGTTAAATAATTTGTTCCCTGACAAGTCAGCCATTCATATTCCTTATTGTGTTGGTCACCAGATGGCAGCACCGAAACATTTTGGGAGAGCGGTGATGAAGATCGCAACAAGACGAAGACGCTGACAGTGACGTGTAACAATCGACACATGCCAAGCGTGTTATGCCTACACATTGACAACACGCGTGACCTCGGGGTATGACCTCTTGACACACTTGACCCAGATACAGACCTGTAAGGTCTTTGAAGGGAACTTAAATGATTTTCATTGGTCAACTGATGCAGAGTTAGTTGGGGGTTTCATATGAAGAATACCTTCATTCTCTTAACTTAGCTCTTATTACTTAATGATGTTAAACATTCTGTTTAAATCTTTATTGATGTAGTTCATCAGAAATTGTACAAAATGGGAATGTAAAAATAAAAAGCTAACATAAATCACCAGTCCTCTCCACGATTAAATTGTTTAGTTTGAGCAGTGACTGTTTTGCAGGACATTGGGACCCTAAATTTAATAGTGTTTAGCTGGTTAAAGATAACGTTCATACGAAATGTGTCTGTTGAGAAAACGATGATGGTTTGTCTTCAGAACAAGGTGTCGTCCATGGTGTTCTACACGGGTCGCAATGCAGATGACCTCAAGAAACTCAAGCAAGTTAGTATAGTGCAGCCGCCACACAGTCCTATCACAGACTTGACTTCATTTATACCCTTGTACTTCGTGTGGAACATAAGTCGACCACAAGCTTCCTCCACTTGGCCCTGTCTTGGGACATAACTTCTAGCTGACCCCAAGAGTGTCCCAATGTCCGCCCTCTTCCATTTCCCTTGTGTGTTCCATTTTAGAGCATGGCGTACCACGCTGTACGTTTGTTTTCGCACTTCTCCAGATTTCTTCGTTTGCGATTTTGTCCTGCCATTTGATGTGAAGGGTGGCCCTCAAGCATCTGTTAATGAAAGTCTGCACTTTGTGTGTTAAGGCCTTTGTTATGCGCCAGGTTTCACATGCGTAAAGAAAGGTTGGCTTTACATTGGTGTTAAAAATTCGAAGTTTGGTCTTGCCGGAGATGACCTGTGAAGTCCAAATGAGTCTCAGGGTCTTAAAAGCTGCTGTGGCTTTCCCTATCCTGCTTTTGATGTGTCGGTCTGTGACACCGTCACTGCTCACAACACTTCCCAGACACCTGAACTGTTCCACGTCCTCTATGTCCTCAACCCTCACCTGGATACTGTTCTTCTTCCTAATAGCCCTGGTTTTCTTTTTGCTGATCTTCAGACCCAATTTTGCAGCAGGCTTATCACAGAGCTGCCTATTAAATATAAGACTGTCAGAGCTCCCAGTCACAGAGCAACCTATCAAAATGTTGTCTGTCAAAGAGTTGCCTATCAAATAGTTGCTTATCGCAGAACTTCCTATCACCATTACCTATCAAATAGTTGCTTATCATAGTTATAACAAAGCTGCCTCTTACATAATTACCTATTACTGTCGCGCCTCGTTATTACGCGCCCCGTTATTACGCGGATTCAGATATAACGCGGTTGGTCGTGGACCCCGATTTTCTGCCACCAGGGGAAAATGCCAAATGGGCCTGCTTAAACCTACTTTGAATTGCTTTGACAATTAGGCGAACAGTGTCAATGAACGAGTATCAACGTGTTGTTTGTTTTGCGCTGCCGCCGACATCAATCGCTGTCTCTGGCTTCGCTTTGATGGTTTGTAAATTGCTATCGAGATTCACAAATACGCCTCGCATAAGAATCAGATAAACAGTTTTAAATGCATTTAGTATGCAATACCAACATAATACAGTCACGCCTCATTATTAACCGCCCCGTTATTATGCGGATTCGGATATAATGCGGTTGGTCGTGGACCCCGATTTTCTGCCGCTAGGGAAAAATGCCAAATGGGCCTGCTTAAACCTACTTAGAATTGCTTTGACAATTCTCAAGAAACATTAGACGGACAGTGTCAATGAACGAGTATCAACGTGTTGTTTGTTTTGAGCTGTCGCCGACGTTAATCGCTGTCGCGGGCTTTGCTTAGACGGTTTGTAAATTGCAATCAAGATTCACAAATACGCCTCGCGTAAGAATCAGATAAACAGTTTTAAATGCATTTAGTATGCAACACCATCATAACACTTGGGTGAAATGACATGGTTCCATTACATCGTAAATTTAATCGTTTTCGCGATACGAAACCAACATGCCAAATAACTAACAAGGCACTACCGGTATGCGAAAATACGAATTCGTCATCCGCATATGAATCGATGTTAAGTGGTGCGTAATAATTTTATGCTTCGGTCGAGATCATTTGAAAGACGAAGTGAAACAATTATTAATTCTACTTATTGTGATTTTCTGTGTTTATCAGCTTACATACTACGTTTGTCAAATCATATTAGTTTTCAGCTACTCGGATCCAGGTTATTATTTATGATTCGTAGGCATATATTGATACTAGATCTATTCCAAAATGGTATACGTACATGTTTTATTCAGTTCAAGAATCAGCAGGGTGTGACATTTAAAAATAATACACGTTGACGCTAGTATACTCGTTTAATAAGTTCCATAAACTGCATATTGGCGTATAAGACAGTTCTCCAAGCACACGGCTTCGACAGGTGCCGAGGGTGGCGATCGCTGTTGTTTAGCAGTTCCCTGGTGGCAGATTTGAGAACACCTAACGCGCCTCGCTTACAGCGTGGTCTGAAATCGTGGACCCCAACCACCGCGTTATAACGAGACTCGACTGTATATAGTTGCCTATCCTAGAACTGCCTGTAAAATATTTGCCTGTCACAGTGGTTTAAGTTATACATCCACTCTAATTCAGTACACTGTCTTGAAAGAACTAGTGTTGTCCTGGATCTCATGGTTATGAGAAATGACAATTAACAATTTCAGTTCGTATAACTTTCTATCATTTGACAACACCCCCCCGTTTTTGGGCACTGTTTTTTATCTACGTCAGATAATAATATATTTATTTTATATAGAGCACTTTCCTTGAAAACTCAGTGTGGTTTACATAAGATGCATGAAATAAATAAATATATATATATTTTACATATAGAATACATAGAAATCTGTGTTAAAAATAATTTAAAGGTAAACTAAGTAAATATACAGTGTATATGTAATTAAACGTTATAAGTAAGACCTCTCAATATAGTAAGATATAATTATTTTACCTAAGATCTTATCGATAATTTAAATTAAAAGATGCCACATCATTTTATTCACTGGTTCTTGGTTTTCTCCACCAGATGGACATCGAGTCTCGCCACATTGGCTGGATTTTTGCTGCGCTGCCCGACCCTAACACAACCGTGATGAAGGTGGAGGTGAAAGGTCCAGATCACAGTCTACGACTACGACAGATCAAGCTGCTTGGAAATATAGAGGGCGCTTCCATGCTCGTTGGCCAACAACAGAGCCCCCTGGTGATGCAGCAGAAGAACTGTGAGTCGGAGACGCTGAAGGTGTTCCGACTGCTGACGTCTCAGGTGGGTGCTAACGGTGTGGGTGTTGTGATTGCTGAAGTCTCAGGTGGGTGCTGATGGTGTGGGTGTTATGATTGCTGACGTCTCAGGTGGGTGCTGACGGTGTGGGTATTATGATTGCTGACGTCTCAGGTGGGTGCTGACACTGTGGGTGTTATGAGTGCTGATGACATGGTTGATGTGTTTTTACAGTGCCTTACATAAATGTAACGTTTGCTACAAATGTTAAACCCGCTGAAAATCGTATGAAGGGTTCCCAGCTGCTCCTGAAATTAGTATTTTAAAAGTACAAAGTCTGATCGGTTTTATTGTAAATTCATGATATAGTATGGTGAAGAAAATATTAGGGCCATTGTTGCTCTACTTAATAGAATATACCAGTTTGACAAAAAGCTAAAAACAAATCTGTGCACCAAAAGATCAATTATTTCATCAGTTGAGTGGAAAGAAATTGTTAGAAAAGTTTTTTAGTTCAAAATACTTACGATTATCAAACAACAGCACAACGATTAGTGAAAAGATGCACAAAATTTATATAGCGTGATCAGAAACTCTATGGCGAGATACAATGCATTAAATGTATAGACAATTAGACATCAACTGTGAATTGTTAACTTTCCTGGGGTGATTGTTACGAATAGTCGCTTACATTTTTGTCCGATAAAGTAAAAAATGCTCTATGTTTGCAACAATGTGTCCCATTTGTACTATATTCCAAAATATGTTTCAGACTTGTTTGTTCTTCATCTAGATCCAGTAAGATCACAAATGGTAGATCTTTTGTCGAGGTAGTGAATTTGACTTGAGCGATTTTATGGTGCTGCTCTTGATGTTTAGTGATACCTTTGTGAGACTCACTTTATTTGTATGAGCTGAACCTGTTGACTTGTATGTCAGGTGTTTGGACGACTGATCATGGAGGAGGCCCTGGACAGAGTGGGCAGCGAGGGGAAGGAGGGAGCAGAGAAGGGGGATGACGTAGACCTGCGAGAACACATGGTGGGGATACTGTTCAGTCGCAGCAAGTTGACACATCTCCAGAAACAGGCGAGTGGCGATTCAATTTCTAAATATCCTTCTGTCTTTAGAAGGGTTCATGTCAAAGCATCGATGTAAGACTGCTCGAAAATGGTTTCATGGGAGGGTGGGTGGGAGTTTCGTTTAGCGTCCTGCACTGATGTGTTTTCCCAAATGCAGTGTTCTGCTATGACGGCTGAACTTACACGGGGCGAATGCCAAGTTGATAAAGTTGGACATGGGTTGGTGTAATTCAAAGTTTCATGTAGCAGGCGGGGGGGGTCTGTGGTTAAATGATGTTGTTTTGTGTAGTATCGTACATTCATCTTTTGACATCATTCCTGTGTGTGTTATAATTATCACTTTCATTACTTTATTGTTATGTGCCTTTGAATGGTCTGTTCATGGCACAGGGTTTTTGTTATGTGTGGCTATAGCAGAGTACATAAACCCCAAAGCAGGGACCCTGCACTATGTAAAAGATTTATGATTAAGGTAAGATCTTAAAGCATTGATGTATGGTTGTTACTTAATCCTCTTTGAGCTTACTGCCATATAAGGCTGGAACAAGACATCTCCATTTCTGTCGGTCTGCAGCTAGTTTGGAGCCAAGCTGAGGTGCATTTTCAGTAACTTCCCCTGCACAGTTCTTCTCCATGTTGTCTTTGGTCATTTTCGTTTTTTTATCGGGGGTCCACCTCAAGATTGTTTTGGCTGTTACAAGACGTGGCCAATTCATCTCTTGTCTTCCTGTGATGTACAAGTTATTTATATTATTTTGTGCAGTTAGTCTTTTTGTCTATTATAATTATCACTTTCACTGTTCATATTATTTTATAATGATAATGTTTTATTTCAGACAAAAGTCCACATATATACATACAGTGCAAGTAAAAAATATATTGTACATTAAAAGTACATGTAGAAAGAATAAAAACTATATAAATATACACACATGTCATGCAGTAAAAGTATGATGTCTTTGAATTATTTATTCATGGCACTGTAAAAGCTTGTTGAATAAGGGATGTTCTCAAAACATCAATGTATGGCACTTCACAAATTTTACAGTCATTTGATCTAAATCCCCCCTCGTCCCATTACATATGTACATGAAACTTTGAATTACATCGACCTATGGCAACTTCATAGCCAGGTGGCTCTTCAGAACAACTTTGTAGACAGGTGGCTCTTCAGAACAACTTTGTAGCCAAGTGGCTCTTCAGAACAACTTCATAGCCAGGTGGCTCATCAGAACACAAAACTGCTCGAAGTCAGCGCCCTTGTCTACTGTGCTCAGAAAATACACAATTTAATTTATTTCTTACATTGATGTTTTCAGATAATTAATTAATTAATTAAAGCTAGATTAAAACTAGAAAAAGAACTAGACAAATATGTGGCACGTGAGGGTCAATAGGTTATTATGCTAATCTAAGCGTAGGCAAAGATACCAGGATGACTGATTAAGCGCTCCCGTGACACCGCTAAACCAATCAGAGTGCGGCAGTCATTCGAATGACGCAGTTTGAAAGTAAGCAGCTTCACTCCGAATGTTTGATACATGCGGAGCAGACCTGCTTTCTCGGTTTTACAAGTTTTCGACCCACCCTCCCCCCCCAATTTCTACTGCTGAATGTTATATTCATGTGTTTAGTAGTGTCGTGCTTCATAACATTTTGTACATTACCGGTGGAAGTGAAGTCACCACCTTCCCTATGACGCTTTCCCAGTGGACTTTGGGCTTTTCATTTGGCTATCTGCCCGTTCACATAGGGTTTTGGTGCGGAGTGGAAGATGACTTCCCTTCGATCCTCGATGTATAAAAATATATAGAGTAGGAATTTTAGCAAGTAGTGTAGTCCAGTAATGCAGTATATGCAAATAGGTTTGTGTCAAGTATTGTCGGTATTGGGTAATGTTTTAATGTGCTGGTGATGATGCCATGAATTGTATTGTGTTGTAGGGATATTACTACATGTACTGTATTGCTATGTCGAAGTGTGGGCTCTGGGAGCATTGTGTCCAGGCGGCTTTGTATGAGGCTCAGCCACATGCTTGGTGCATGTTACAGGGTCCACACTTCATGCTTTTAATCGGATTAATATGCCATTAGGCATAATCTTAATAAACGTCATTTATTTAGCCTTTTCATATCTTTACACCTGGCTTGCGTTGTTGGTTGCATAAATGTAACTGTGTTTTCCATGTGTTTAGCCAGAATATTGATGATAACTTGGTAAATGGCCAGTGTTTAGTGTATCCTCTTTAGACCCAAGGCTGGCACATCAGACTCAAACAATGACCAGGCAACAGGCTGCCATTGGGCAGCACGCACATACTTCATTTTACACTTGGTTGTTTTATACAGTTACATTACAGACATGATTAGGTGATTTGATGTATAATCTTATACTGCCATGTTCCAGGTATGTACACACATCGTTCATGCGATCAGGAAAGAGACGACTCAGGTGAAGGACGAATGGCTTGCTACAGTGCTGACACCTAGGAAGGAAACAGAAACAAAAGAGAAAGCCAGGTTTGTAGTTCACATGTAAATCCTTGATAGTATTTCAGAAGTTAGCATACCGTACACTTAAAGTTTCGGATGAGGCTGTATCAAGGATTTAGTATCGTATCGTATCTGGTTTGCATTGTTTTGCATTTCCTATTATCATTGTTCCCGAAGTGGCTGCTTTCCAATAATAAATGTTATCATTTGGCCTATTTCAATTCTCTCTAACAGTTACACTGGACTTGTGCTGCTTAGCTCATAAATGACTTTTGGTTTACACTAGAATATATACAATTTATTACAAATGTCTAATTTCTTTGATATGTTTTGCTGCAGGAGTTCCGATGCCTACTGTTTTGAGTTGCTCTCCATGGTGTTGGCCCTAAGTGGCTCTGGTGTCGGACGCAAGTATCTGGCTCAGCAACTCAGCCTGCTCCAAGACTTGTTGACCCTGCTACACACGGCCTCCCCCAGGGTACAGAGGCAGGTTAGTACCACCCTCGTGGGGTGCATTGGCATGGAAGTTAGGGCGCCAGACTCATCCGAGAGGACCAGGGAGCAAATCTACCTGTTGCCGTTTAGAAACTTGGGCAATTTTGTTAACCCCACATTGACTGTGTCTTTTGGAAGAGACACTAAAAGCCATTGGTCCCTTCCTATCTGGTGTCTATTCCGGGGGAATACAAGTTTGCTCACAGCGAGTAAATGTGTAACCTTTTGAGGACTCACAAACTAACACCCACTGCGCTAATTGTGTACAGGATGGACACGGAATTAGCTGCTGCCAAAACTAGCTCCAATAAGGGAGCAAAACGCCATGAGCAAGGCACTAGTCTAGCACTAAAGGTAAAGGTACGCACTTACATAGCATGGTATCCATTTGAAAATATCCTTGGGACTGTTCAAAGTGCTTTACACTTCACCCCCTGGCAGACCTGTTCATTCCAACACCATTTTGACTTCTCTGGGAAGCATTCAGCCATGCTGCAATTACTGCACGAAGACTATTCGTTCACATATCCGCCTCTGTCTGTAGCCAAGTACTCATTTATACAGCTGAGTGAACTGTAGCAATGTGGGATGAACAAAATTGCCAAAGCTTCAAAGCACTACATATGACGTTGCTCTCCAAGTGTTTATAGTTAAGATGAGATCCTGTGTGGTTTTTGAGTTGAGTGTGGTTTTTGATACTTTGGTATGCTGTCTTCATTGTATGTAATTTATTTTTGTATTAGTTTCCATTTATTTAAAATAGATTTATTACATTATGGTGGTGTAGCAATCAACACAGATGTCCTTTTTCAATCAGCCATTTTCCCAAAACAACTTTACTGACCCAGCTTCTATGCATCTTCGATAATACTCAAGGAATGTTTCTAAACCCTGCAACAAAATGATTTCTGTAATGCTCTGAACTGATGTGCAGTTTCAAATATTTGCCAATATTATCCACCACCAGGTGACAGCACTACTGCGCCGTGTTCTGCCCGACGTTTCGCCCCAAACCCTCGCCAGTGTTATGGATGTTCCCGTGCTTCCGCCGAAAGATTTCAGCATTCTTTCAAACGCTGAGAAGAACGCTACCGACGCCACATTCGATCCCAGCCGCCTCGGCATCCTTGATGTCTTCCTCGCTTGCATCGCGAAGGCCCTGATTGTGCAGATGAAGGTCAAAGGTCATGTCGGCCAGAAAGGCATGTCGACGTTCCGCTTGAACGACTCTGTACCGAGGTAAATTGTCAGAGATTGGTGACGATTCTTTTCTGTTTCCTGTTTTTTTTTTCAGTCGCTCTTTTTGACACTGCCCCTAATTATTATTATTATCCTTGTTGCCCCTGTGTGGACAAGGAAGCCATTGGCTTATCATGATTATTCATGTTCAGGGCTCGAAATTCCGTTTGTCCGTTAGCTCAAGACAAGTGAATTAGCTGCCGGAATTGTTCGTCCCGGTTGTCCGTGGGACATTTGCAGCCAGGACAACTAAAAAATTACTAATTTGTAGTCCATTCTCTGAAACATTCGTCATGTAAGAAATTAATTAACAAAATCTTTTTTAACCCTCTCGTGGTCAGAACGCCTGAATCAACCCATCAGTTGGGTCACATTTCAACTGCATACTGTGGAACAGTGTCACCAAATAACGACAACAAGTGAAGTTTGATTAGCATGTGTCAAGAGTTAGAAACACTGGCGATTTCTATGACTAAAAAGTAACAGACGCATCCTGGTTTGGTGTTCAAAGATGCTGTCACCAACCGGATGACAGACCTCTTTTAGACTAGGTCACCTACAGAGTAAAAGTAATTTCATCCAATAAGATTAAACATCATTATTTTCTGCGGTGTAACAACATGACTGATACTTGGCAATTTTAAAAACATGCACACTTTGGCGAAGTCTATGATTATTGAATGGTAACTTTTGAGCAGTCTATTTGATTGAAAAGCAGTATTAATGCACAACGGGATAGAAATGGTGTGTCTTTGTAGTTTGATTGTAATTACAAACGTTGTCATGTCGCACTCCAGTGATTCAGATTTTGAGGGATTTTGGAAAAGAGTTTCTAATGAACGTTGACGTCTAGAAGCAATGTTTTGCACTACATATACTGCTACACACAGTTTAAATATAACAGCAACATGATAGTTCTGATGGCAACTAATTCTTTTTGCATTCTACATTCTCTTTATGCTTGATTTTTTTATAGATATTCATCATATCATCTCGATGTTGTTCATGTTGTATATTTGATTTGTCTGCCTGTTCCACAAAAAACTTGTAAAGTATTTTCAATTAAGTAATTATTTCCATAGGAAAATGGACTTGTGTGTCTAGCTGACACAACATATATGTATGTATATATATATATATATGTATGTATATATATATATATATATATATATATATATATATATATATCTATATATATATATAATTAAAGTATGTGGTTAAATACTTGAGGAATTGTTTTTTTTTCATTGCATGTTTTCTTAATGAAACACTAATTTTCTGGTCATTCAATAAATTCTTAATTGACAGTGCAATACAGATGATTTTTCAATATTTATTGTTTGTCTTCACAGTACCTATTCCATTTCTCTGTCTTCATGTGGTGCAACACCATCTTGGTGGAAACACCCACCTCCATGAAGACTTATTCCAGTAACAACTCCTCATTGTTCTCTAGTCTTGCTGATTCCAGCATAAACACACCGGGGCCTTGAAAGTGATATCATAAGTGAATCATGATATGTTGCGTTTAGAGCACCACTATTACTGTCTGCTAAGCATACAAAGTGTGGCATCCAATAAAACTGTAAATACTGTCTGTAACTGGGAATGCTCTCATGCAGTGGGTACAAACGTGTTACAATAGGGTTACAGTAGTGTGACAATAGTGTTACAGTAATGTTACAATAGTGTTACTATAGTGTTACAATAGTGTTACAATAGTGTTACTATAGTGTTACTGTAGTATTACTATAGTGTTACTATAGTGTTACTATAGTGTTACTATAGTATTACATTATGCTCAGTGTTATTGTTCTTAAGATATGGCCTACAAGCCGGTATGCAGTATTGGTGACCTGTCTCTGTCTGTTGACCGCAGTGACCTGGGTGGACGGTGGTGGCTGCAGGGAAGGACGTCCAGTCAGTTGGCAGACACCTGTGTCTCTCTGCTCAAGGACCTTGCTTCAGTGAGTAGGCACTGGTCACTACACAGGGTCACTACACAGGGTCACTTCACAGGGTAACTACACAGGCTCACAACACAGAGTCACTACACAGGCTCATAGGGTTAGGGAGGGGGGTTAAATACATGGAAGGGGTGAACCTTTCTGTTTTATATAGTATCTTCCACTTGACGAGTTACTACGATGTTTTCAAACATGCATGCATATATATAGATGCATGCATGCAAACACACACATCTGCACCCACCTATGCATGCATGAGAGCCAATGAACTATCTAATATTTCAGCCATATTCTCTAACTGAACATCAGAAATGATTGAAATTGTCAACATATTATGTTGTATATGTGCCATAGATATGAATATCGTTTAAAATATTTCAGAAATTAAACTGGAGTGCCCAAGACTGGCTTAAATTGACATACAACTAAAACAGGTTCCTAGTTTAGTAGTATGTTGATTTATGCCAGTGTTGGGCACTCCAGTTTAATTTTTAATTCAAATTTTATTAATTTTTCATTATTTGTTAATTAATTAACAGCTGACTAATCACGTAACACATATATAAAAACAATATTCCATATCTGTGACACAGAAACAACACGTGTTGACAATTTCAGTCATTTCTGATGCTCAGTGTTTGGTGGTGTCCAACAGAATATGCCTGAAATGCCGGATGGTCCAATGACATTTTATCAGTACCGTATGTGAACTCTTACACATCACACACAATACAATATACATGCACAATGCATGCACAAACATGTGTACACACACTATGCGTGCACTCACACACACACACACACACGCACACACAATCTTGTAAGTGTGTTGAGTAGAAGTTCTGTTGTGTATCCAGGGAGCGTTGTCCGAGGCGTGGGCGGAGGTGACCAAGGGTGCCGTAGCTGAGTCCATCTTGGCACTGACCAGACTGGACGGGTCACTGCAGTCTCCATCAGAGTTCATCAAGACACCCACAGTACGTACCCAGTACCCCCAGTGAGTAGACAGTGCCCCCAGTAAGTACCCAGTACCCCCAGTGAGTAGACAGTGCCCCCAGTAAGTACCCAGTACCCCCAGTGAGTAGACAGTGCCCCCAATAAGTACCCAGAACCCCCAGTGAGTAGACAGTGCCCCCAGTAAGTACCCAGTACCCCCAGTGAATAGACAGTGCCCCCAGTAAGTACCCAGTACCCCCAGTGAGTAGACAGTGCCCCCAGTAAGTACCCAGTACTCACCACTACCATTGTGGAGGGATGAATGGTTGCAGGAGTATGGCATTTAATTTCCTCTCAATATACAAAATGTTCGCTTGGAAATTAGTATAAACATGTGTAAATAAAGTTTATCAGTACGATGTGTGTGTCAATGCGGTGACGTGTCTGTCCATGTCAATGAGTGATGTGTGACAGTACAAGTGTCCTGTGTCCACTACAGATGTGGCTGGCCCTGGCGTCCCTGTGTGTGCTGCATCCAGACCATGTGGAGCGTCTGTCGTCCGGCCAGTGGCACAGCTCAGGGGAACACGGGCCATCCAGGGTATGTATAGGCAACTAGTAGGTGGCGAGGTTATCCCACTCAGGGGAACACGGGCCATCCAGGGTATGTGTGGGCAACTAGTAGGTGGCGAGGTTATCCCACTCAGGGGAACACGGGCCATCCAGGGTATGTATGGGCAACTAGTAGGTGGCGAGGTTATCCCACTCAGGGGAACACGGGCCATCCAGGGTATGTATGGGCAACTAGTAGGTGGCGAGGTTATCCCACTCAGGGGAACACAGGCCATCCAGGGTATGTATGGGCAACTAGTAGGTGGCGAGGTTATCCTACTGTCAGCATATATACTTTCTAGTTAGAGCGAGCGTTGTTTCTTTCTTGCATTGTCATGCCTCAGATTATTTGTTATGCCATGGTGACAGGGCATATCGTGTTTTGTTTCATGAAACTTTATGGCTTTTTACCACCTTAAGGAGATAGAGAAATATGTAAACAATTTAGTGGATATATGGTTTTGTATCAAACGTAGCATCTGATTAAATCAAGCATCTGAGCTATGATGTTGGACACAACGATAATGTTATGAATTTTTTGGCAAACAATATTTTACTTGAATATACGGATGTTCCAGTTTCTTGGATTGTTGTATGATGGCGTGTTACTAACCTCTCAAGTGTTACTAACCTCTCAAGTGTTATTAACCTCTCAAGAAACTTGGTTCAATTCTCTAAATATTTCAGCCAAATCAATCAGTAAGTCCACCGAGTCACTCAGCCAGTCTGCCAACTCACTTGGCCAGTCCAACAGCTCAGTCCGCCAGCTTACTCAGCCAGTCCGCCGACTCACTCAGTCGGTCTATCGACTCGCTCAGCCAGTCCGATGACTCAGTGAGTCCACTGACTCAGTCTACCAATGAAAGCCGAATGAGGCATTAAAAAAATTCAGAGAATGCAAACAAGTTTCATGACAGGTAGATGTAATGTAATATTTTACTTATTATTAATATTGTATGGTCAGTCAGTGTGAACTAATGTTCTATGTGGTCAGCCAACTTGTGAGAACCATGACGATGGAGAGACTCTGGCCATCATCCTGTGTGACCATTGCGGTAACCTGTGTGCCGACTGCGACCGATTCCTTCATCTCCATCGCAAGACACGCTCTCACCAGCGCCAGGTAGGTGGCGTCACATGGTCACACTTAAAGTCATAAAATCAACTTATATTCATTGTAACATCTTGACCATCCAAATATGTTTTAATAAACAACAGTTAATTTTTTATTTTACTGTTATCTGTATACGAATATCGATCTAGCCTTTCAGTGCAAATATATTTTAATAAACCACATTTAAATGTCAGGAATTCATGGGATTATGTGATGGGGGCATAACGCCCGTAAAACTGTTTCCTCCACAAACAATGTAAACACAATATTTGCCCGAAAACATTGAAATTAAACAGATCGAAAACAGTCAAATTATATATTTTAAACTGCGGTTCATTAAAACACACTTGTGCAGTGAAGATATTAGAATTAGATTTATAATAATTTATCAATTTTGGGAAATGTAAATGCCTACATACAGGACATGGGAACTTGATTGTAAACTATAAAATGGGAGCTACTGTTCTTGGTACTACTGTAAAAGAAAAGGACTTAGGAGTTACAATAAGCGCTGATGTGAAAGTTTCAGAGCAGTGTGGTATTGCAGCTTCAAAGGGTAATCAAATTCTTAGATTGATTAGAAGAAACATAGCATACAAGGGAAAAAAGTTAATTATACCTCTATATAAAGCAATAGTTAGACCTCATTTAGAATACTGTATACAAGCATGGAGACCATATCGTAAGAAGGATATAGATACGCTTGAACGCATACAAAGGAGAGCAACTAAAATGATTCCAGAACTTAGAGACCTTAGTTATGAAGAACGCCTGAAAGAATGTGGTTTAACAACTCTAGAGACAAGGAGGTTAAGAGGAGATCAGATTGAAGTTTTTAAGATATTGAATGGGTATGAAAATATTGATAGAAATATGTTTTTCTCACTCAAGAAGGATAGCAGAACTAGAGGACATGAGGTAAAATTAGTAAAGGATCAATGTAGATTGGACATCAGGAAGCACTCGTTCTCACAGAGGACAATAAATGAATGGAACAAACTGTCTACAGATTGTGTAACTGCTAGCAGCGTGAATATGTTTAAAAACAAGGTTGACACATATATCAGGAGGGCGGGTTATAAGTAGGTGAACATTGTTGGACTCTCGATAAGCCAATGGCTTCCTTGTCCACTTGCCATCTGGGCCTTTGGCTTGGATGGCAAATCTTGTTAAATCTTGTTAAATATAGTTTATTCTATATAACAGATTTTACGGGACAAAAAAGACTTTGTACCTTTGCGTTAATAATAATATAATAATAATAATAATAATTTTATTAAAATGGCAACTATAGCAGTTGAATTATACAATTGGCACAGTAAAACAACCAATGATAATAAATTAATTAAGAAAAAAATTAAGACAAGTTAAACAGTCGGCGAAGACATGTTTTCTTTATGAGAATAAAAAATATAATTTCAACACACTGGCATTTTTATTTTTTCTCTTACCATGCAGGTGTTCAAGGAGGAAGAGGAGGCCATTCGTGTGGACCTACACGAGGGATGCGGTCGCACAAAGCTCTTCTGGGTGATGGCTGTCGCTGATGCCAAGACCCACAAGGCTATGGTCGAGTTTAGGGAAGGCGCTAAAGGTAAAGCCAATATAAAAATAAAATATACTGCTGATGTATAGAAAACTATTAAAACATGTTTTTTTAAATTAGCCATTTTATAATCTGCTGATATGAACATTTGTGTATGCACATGTTATTGTTTTTTATTGTGTATGTAAATTTTTTATTACATATTATGGTAGGACTATTAAAAAATTCATGGACTAGATATACTACTGCTATTTAGAATAATTATTGTCTGTATGATTATTAATATAATTACCATATTATCATAACTACCGTGTATGTAAAGCGCCTGAGAGTAATCTCGATTCATTGGGTTGTATATTTTATTACTAATATTATGACGTTCAGAATGGTCCATATTCAGTTTGATCAGCCTAAAAAATTTACAACTTTTTAAATAGCACATTTAATAATTAAACTTTGGTATAAACAGGTCCAAGCATGACTTGCAGTATTTCTCATATTTTCTACTTTCGTGGTGCATGTGTAAAAATAAATTATTAATGAAGTTTGTATTATTTTACTTTAAATTTGGTCTCTATGTAATGACAACCCTATGTAGCATTTTTTATCACTCTACATAGAGTAAAATGTTATTTTATTTCAATGAATTGCTATTTATATGGTTCTTTGTTTTAGGTCGAGTAGGTGGCAACACTGGTGGCACCGGGGCGTGCCGATTCTGCGGTGCAGTTACCAATGCAGCAGTGCCCTCTATTGGTAACATTTGTTCAGATCCGGAGTGTCAGGTACAGTGAAAATACTTGCATAAATTATGGAGAACCTTGCAGTGCCACAGCCACTGTCATATGCTAACTGGCTTAATGTCCCCACTACCTACTGCTCTGTCTACCTTAATAATAACACTTCTGCGCCTAAATCCTGCAGCACCCGAGCTGAGACGTGCAGAAACATTAAGCATGATATCATGAACAGAGATGCACGTAAGTCATCATCATAATGAGGAACCGCTGAGGATTTAGGGTGGAAATCAAACCTTCCTATTCTTCTTTTCTCTCCCACTGGCCTAGCACCTGCTAGATTTGCATCAGTTAGTTTTGAATGTTGCATAAACTTGTAAATGCAACATGTTTACAGAATCTGTGCTATATATTTGATGTTATACCACTAAATTTCCTAACTTTTTTACATTTGTTGATATCATCTGACTGAACATGAACTTGTCATATACACTGAGGAGATATTGGTCCCAAGTGATCACACTAGTCCTAGCATTACTGATCTCTCTCTCTCTCTCTCTGAGACGACGGCAAATATTTCCCACATGTATCATAGTCTAATCATCGTTATGTGCTCTTGTATGACCATGGATTCTAGATGTGATGGAATACATAGGCCTATGTCAAATTATTTCAAAAGTATTTATTTAATGTGATAAAGTACTTATATCATGTGACAGAGAACTTAAGTCATGTGATAGAGTAGTTATGCCACTTGATGAAATACCTTTATCATGTGATAAAGTACTTACGTTATGTGACAGAGCTTACGCCATGTGACAGAATTGGTATGCCATATGATAAAATGCAAACTGTCATTTGATGGAGTACTTACGTCATGTAAAAAAAGTATTTCATGTGATACAATGTGTAGGCTAAAATTAACATTGTGGAAGGATCCATGAATTTAGAAGTATAATTTGCAGTCTTGACAAAATCCTTCACTGAGATGCTGTTTTCCGCATGGCTTCCAGATGCATGCTGAAAATGCATGCGTGTGCACGTTGGCATGTGGCCACCTGTGTCGCGGCGTGCGCAATGAGGAGCAATGTCTGCCTTGTCTGTACGGCTGTCGCCGGACGGACGGCACTGACAGCCGACTCAAGCAGGATGCTGATGACATGTGCATGGTCTGCTTCACTGAGGCCCTGGCCGCAGCCCCTTGCATACAGGTGAGGGGGTGCGGGTAAGGGGCGTGAGGGGGTGGGTAGGGTATAAAGTGGTACGGGTGTTGGAGAGCATGGTGTAAAGGGTGAGATAGGAAAGGACAAATGGTACAGGGTATGGTGAGAAAGTAGGGTGTGAGAGATGGGTTGTGATGAGGTACGGTGTGAGAGATAAGTTGTGATGAGGTAGGGTGTGAGAGATGGGTGGTGATGAGTTAGTGTGTGAGAGATGGGTTGTGTTGAGGTATGGTGTGAGAGATGGGTTGTGATGAGGTAGGGTGTGAGAGATGGGTTGTGATGAGGTAGGGTGTGAGAGATGGGTTGTGATGAGGCAGGGTGTGAGAGATGGGTTGTGATGAGGTAGGGTATGAGAGATGGGTTGTGATGAGGTATGGTGTGAGAGATGGTTTGTGTTGAGGTAGTGTGTGACAGATGGGTTGTGTTGAGGTATGGTGTGAGATGGGTTGTGTTGAGGTAGTGTGTGACAGATGGGTTGTGTTGAGGTATGGTGTGAGAGATAGGTTGTGTTGAAGTAGTGTGTGAGAGATGGGTGGTGGTGAGATAGTGTGTGAGAGATGGGTTGTGTTGAGGTATGGCGTGAGAGATGGGTTGTGATGAGGTAGTGTGTGAGAGATGGGTTGCGATGAGGTAGGGTGTGAGAGATGGGTGGTGATTAGGTAGGGTGTGAGAGATGGGTTGTGATGAGGTAGTGTGTGAGAGATGGGTTGCGATGAGGTAGGGTGTGAGAGATGGGTTGTGATTAGGTAGGGTGTGAGAGATGGGTTGTGATTAGGTAGGGTGTGAGAGATGGGTTGTGATGAGGTAGGGTGTGAGAGATGGGTTAATAATAATAATAATAATAATTAGAGCACTTTTAGAGCGCCATGGATCCAGGTGACCCTGTTCAAAGGCGCTGACACAAACATAATTAAAAACAGTCACGATTATAATAGATAAATAAATAAAAACATAAAAAACAGCAAATCCAAGACATAGCACTAAAAGTCGAATAAATTTGACAGTTAAGAATAATAAGCGCGTTTAAACAAGATAGTTTTTAAGAGTCTTTTAAAGGTGTATAGAGAGTCACATTTTCGCATCTCATGGGGAAGACTGTTCCACAGGCGAGGAGCAGCGATGCAGAAGGCACGATCACCATAATGGCGGAGATGTGCACTGCGTACAGTCAGAAGAGAGTCTGATGAGGATCGCAATGTTCTGCAGGGTTGGTAGAACTGGAGCAGGTCTGCGATGTAGCTCAGCGCAAGCAGATGAAGAGCTTTGAACGTCATCAGTAAGACCTTGTATTCAATACGGTACCGGACAGGAAGCCAATGGAGAGTCTTTAGGATGGATGTGATGTGGTCATAGCGACTGGCTCTGACCACAATGCGAGCTGCCACATTCTGGACTTTCTGCAGCTTGTCCAGTAACTGGTCAGGTACACCATAAAGGAGGCCATTTCCATAGTCCAGTCGCGATATGACAAGGGAGTGAACCAGGAGTTCAGTGGCATGTTGTGTCAAGCAATCTCTGATGGAGCGAATCCGATGTAGGTGAAAGTATGCTACCTTGCACAGTTTCGACACTAGAGATTTCATGCTGAGCTCACTGTCAAACATCACTCCAGTGTTGCGAGCGACGGCAGTAGGCTGGAGGATGCTGTCACCAATGACGACATCAGTCAGACTGTGCTTGCTAGCCAAGCTCGGTGTAGTGATCACAAGCACTTCAGTCTTATCGTCATTCATGCTTTTAGTTCTCCAATACATGTTTGGATGCGTGCCAGTGCAGCCATCTCATCATTGGTGTCCTTGATCTTAAATGGTGTCCTTGATCTCCCACACATGCTTGGATGCGTGCCAGTGCAGCCATCTCATCATTGGTGTCCTTGATCTTAAATGGTGTCCTTGATCTCCCATACATGCTTGGATGCGTGCCAGTGCAGCCATCTCATCATTGGTGTCCTTGATCTTAAATGGTGTCCTTGATCTCCCATACATGCTTGGATGTGTGCCAGTGCAGCCATCTCATCATTGGTGTCCTTGATCTTAAATGAGACATACAGTTGAGAATCATCAGCAAAGAGGTGAAAGTCAAGTCGATGCCACCTTACTATCTGCCCAATGGGTCCCGTGTAGAGTGTAAACAAAACTGGGCCAAGAACAGACCCCTGTGGCACTCCCTGCAGCAGCTCCAACGGGTCAGACTGGGTCTGGCCTAGGCAGACAGTCTGACTCCTCGAAGTCAGGTATGACTCAAACCACTTGTGTGCGACGCCGATGACACCCGCGCTTCTCATGCAAGCCAACAGTAGTGTATGATCTACAGTGTCAAACGCCGCTGTCAGATCAAGTAGGAACAGCAAGACACCCCTCTTGTTGTCCAGGGTCATCAAGATATCATTCTGGATTCGCATCAATGCAGTTTCAGTACTGTGATTCGGTTTATAGGCAGATTGGAATTTTTCCTGCAGATTGTTGCGCGAGACGTGGTCAACAAGCCTGTTCAGCACTACCCTCTCTGTCAACTTAGAGATAAAGGACAGATTAGAGACAGGTCGAAAGTTTTTCATGACATCTTTGTCCAATGAAGGCTTCTTGAGCAAAGGCGTCACAAGCTTGAGTTGTGATGAGGTAGGGTGTGAGAGATGGGTTGTGATGAGGTAGGATGTGAGAGATGGGTTGTGATGAGGTAGTGTGTGAGAGATGGGTTGTGATGAGGTAGGATGTGAGAGATGGGTTGTGATGAGGTAGCGTGTGAGAGATGGGTTTGATGAGGTAGTAAGGTGAGGCGGCATGTGTGTAAGTGGGTTGGTAACTAGTGGGGTGTGAGGGTGGACTGTTTTTTCCTGTCAAATCTAGATTAGCGTGAACAAAATTATTCTAATGTGGTTTATGGCCCTGTTTGGGCCATTGAAACATGTACACATGTTGCCATTTGTGTTATTATATTCTGTCTGTTATATGATGCACATATTGACTAGTTAAGTGCACAATTTTATTATTTTAGCTCCAATGTGGCCATGTCTTTCATCTCCACTGCTGTCGCCGGGTCCTTGAGAATCGCTGGAACGGACCTCGAATTACGTTCAGTTTCTCAAAGTGTCCCATTTGCAAGGTAAGTTTGCAATCTCTCTCCTAGGTGCAATAACATTGTAACTGAAGCATGACCTGCATTCAAAGTCTTTAAGTCAGATTAGTAACCCATGCATATATATATATATATTGTGTATACGTCATGGGAACACAGATAGGGGAGCTACTGTACTGTTTTCTCAGTGTAGAAACAATGATATGTTACAGTAATAAGTTATAGTAAATAGGAACTATAATAACTTTTCGGTTTTATCTGAAGACCTATCTTCGCTCATCATCTCTAGCTCCACAGTGTGTTCAGTCATCTGAAGACCTATCTTCGTTCATCCTCTCTAGCTCCACAATGTGTTCAGTCATCTGAAGACCTATCTTCACTCATCCTCTAGCTCCACAGTGTGTTCAGTCATCTGAAGACCTATCTTCACTCATCCTCTCTAGCTCCACAGTGTGTTCAGTCATCTGTTGACTGTTTTAAAAATGTATACCGATTTGAGATTGCCGAACCCTCTGGTTATGACGCTTCTTTGAGCTGAAGTTCTCATAAATTTTGGTGCAGTGAAAGTTATTGTGTCATAATTAACTGTTAGTCTGAACATTGACATTTGAAGGCTGACATAGACCACCCATCTCTGGCTGACCTCATCGAGCCGATTAGAGCATTGTTCGATGATGTCATGCGGAAAGCTTTGATGAGACTTGAATACGAAGGCCTACATAAGACAGAAGCAATCACAGCCGTTGGTAACAGGTGTGTATCAGTTCACTGTATATACTGTTGCCTTGTCATAAATGTATTTGTCACCCTTTGCAATGTCTTTGTATTGTTTCACATTTTGTTTAACACCATCAAGATTAACTGATTAGGAGTACTGTTAACTGCATTGTATCAATCGGGGAGGGAAATAATTGGCAAAGTAGATTTTATGCCAACAAAACCGGCAAAAATCATATAGAAATCAAGTAAAATAATCAAAACACATATTATCTCTCAGTGATGTCAACATGTGACAAACATGCCTACAAATAAGGTCTTGCAACAAACACCTTTCTGTACTTCCAAATAATCCACCAGGCGGAGTAGTGGTAACTGGAACCATGGAAGACCCAACCGAGAACTGTGCAGAACTGTGAAAACTAGAACCGTGACTGCTCAATTGATCAGGAATATCCCTGCAAACACATTAAATTTGTTAATTTATTTGTTGTGAAAAATGAAATCTAGAATAGCTATAGATAACTACAATATAAAACAATTAGTATGAAACATGATAAATGGTTGACATCCTTGTGATATTTGCAGGTTCTACAACGACCCAGCAGGCTTTGCGATGGAGCGCTACTCATACTATGTGTGCTACAAGTGTCAGAAGGCATATTACGGGGGTGAGGCACGCTGTGAAGACCAGGTGGCAGGCAGCGGGGAATACGACCCTTCGGAACTTGTGTGTGGAGCATGCTCAGACGTATCTCGAGCTCAGGTAGTTCTCAAGACAACATACTGTATTCTCTCGAGACTATATGCTGTATTCTCTCAAGACGATATACTGTATTCTCTCAAGACAAATACTGTATTCTCTCAAGACAATGTACTGTATTCTTTCAAGACGATATACTGTATTCTCTCAAGACTACGTACTGTATTCTCTCAAGACAACATACTTTTTTTTCAAGACGACATACCGTATTCTCTCAAGACGACATACTGTATTCTCTCAAGACGACATACTGTGTTCTGTCAAGACGACATACTGTATTCTCTCAAGACAACGTACTGTATTCTCTCAAGACGACATACTGTATTCTCTCAAGAGAACGTACTGCATTCTTTCAAGACGACATACTGTATTCTCTCAAGACAACGTACTGTATTCTCTCAAGACAACATACTGTATTCTCTCAAGACAACATACTGTATTCTCTCAAGACATACTGTATTCTCTCAAGACAACATATTGTATTCTCTAAAGACAACATACTGTATTCTCTCATGACAACATACTGCATTCTCTAAAGACAACATACTGTATTCTCTGAAGACAACATTTTGTATTCTCTAAAGACAACATACTGTATTCTCTCAAGACAACCTACTGTATTCTCACATGACAAAACATCCTGTATTCTCTCAAGACAACGTACTGTATTCTCTAAAGACGACATACTGTATTCTCTAAAGACAACATACAGTATTCTCTAAAGACGACATACTGTATTCTCTAAAGACGATATACTGTATTCTCTCAAGATGACATACTGTATTCTCTAAAGACGACATACTGTATTCTCTAAAGACAACATACTGTATTCTCTAAAGACAACATACTGTATTCTCTAAAGACGACATACTGTATTCTCTCAAGACGACATACTGTATTCTCTAAAGACAACATACTGTATTCTCGAGACAACAACTGCACAATTATTTTGACAGTCCTCGAGGCATTTGGATTATCATTTCTAAGTTGATTACTTTTGTCATTAACTTTGTAATTATTTTTAAAATTTTGCAAAACCTTCAAAAGTATTCCAGTGTAATGATAGATTTGTTTGTTTGCTTGTTTTCTCAATTATTTTAATTCCACTCTGTTCCCCTAAGAATTTGTAATACCATAAAATGATTTGCCATGTCTTTGTAATAAAAAAATTAATTATTATTATTATTAATTAATTATTATTAAATATTGCAATATATACAATATTATTTAACAAGATTGCCATCCAAGGCAAAGGCCCAGATGGCAAGTGGGGAAGGAAGAAATTGGCTTATCGAGAGTCCAAACATTTTTCATCTATGTGTAACCCGCCCTTCTGAGATATGTGTAAAAAAAATTTTTACATATTCGCACTGCTAGCATTTACACAATCTGTTGATAATTTGTTCCATTCATTTATTGTCCTCTGTGAGAACGAGTACTTCTTGATATCCAATCTACACTGATCTTTAACTATTTTTACCTGATGCACTGTAGTTCTACCATCTTGGATGAGAAAAAATTATTTCTATTAATATTTTCAAATCCATTCAGTATCTTAAAAACTTAAATTTGATCATCTCATAAAACTCCTCTAGGGTTTTAAACAATATTCTTTTAGGTGTTCTTCATAATTAAGGTCTCTCGGTTCTGTTGTGTGTAGGCATTTACATTTCCCAAAATTTAATAACATCAAATTTTTCAGACTGTTTAACTAATTTGTCTAGATCATTTTGTAAAAGTTGTTTATCACCATCATTTTTAACCTTTCTAAGCTCTTGTGTCATCGGCAAATTTTTTTACGTTGCTTGCTATGTTATCGTCCAAGTCATTGATATAGAATAAATCTGAATCTACTATAACACGCTGTCTTCTGTCAGTCAGCCATTTTTCTATCTATTTTAAATACTTTTAAAAGTATTGCGTCCATGTCTGGTCCACATGGAGTTTATCTCAGTGTATGACAATCTAAATCCCGAATGACGCCTTTGGTTTCAGATATGTCCGAAGCACGGCCTTGATTTCCTCGAGTATAAGTGTCACTTCTGTTGTTCTGTCGCCGTCTTCTTCTGCTTTGGCACCATCCACTTCTGTAACGGTTGCCATGACAACTTCCAGAGGATGACCAACATCCCAAAGAATGAACTACCACACTGCCCGGCTGGTCAGTGATATTATAGCAGTAGCTATCGTAGTAATACCGCTAGTGGTCGTAATATGTTTCACGTTATTCCAAAATAATAAGAATTTGTATGTATGTTTCTAGAACCTCTTCAAGTGAAAAGTGGCTAAACATTGTAATTATACTTTAAAGATTGTTGATTGTTTTTATCGTCAAATCAAGCTAAATAGTATAAACTCTGTTCTGTCTGTTTTATCATTTTGACCACCCAAATTTGTTGTAATGACATACAATTTGTTACCTGTTTAATTTGAATGTTTCAACTCAAATATCATGTTTACGTTGCATTCTGAAGAGCGAGGTTGATATGCATAACCAGATAATGGTAAAATTATATTTGAAAATTATTGTTCATAAAAACACACTTGGGCAGTGAAGGGGTTAGGTAGACAAAGTTTATACAATATAGCATGATTTTACAATAAAAACAGTCAGACTAGTCATCTGCTTTAGTGATTGGTCGCATTATACAGTGGCTATAGTGGACATAATAGTGAGTGTTCTGTTGTTGTAGGTCCCCGGGGGAAACAGCTAGAGGGGACAGAATGCCCTCTGCACATCCAACACCCCCCTACAGGGGAGGAGTTTGCCCTTGGCTGCGGCATCTGTCGAAATGCGCATACATTCTAGTGTCAATTGTAGTGTCTAGAATGTCAACCACACTATATCTGCAGTGTCACCCACAGTCTTTGAAGTGTTATTTAGTTTCTAGTGTGACAACTGCTGTCTCTAGGTTTTTGACCAGAGTTTCTGGAGTTTTAACCATATTTCCTAGATTGCTGGGATCGACAAGCTTTTCAAATGGAGTGCCACGTTAGTGATTTTGAATAAGTCAACAGTCCACATGTCTTAGGTGATCGTTTGTCTGTTCATTGAGACTTAGCTTACAGGCTATTGCATTGTGATATATATATGTTATAGTTAGGCAAATGTCTTGTTAATATAATACTCCGATTAATGACAGTTAAGATTAAATGTAACTTGTAGCTGTATTTAGGGATGTCACAATGTGTAATCTACCATCTACTTAACTCTGATTCAATGCACCAATAATTATATTTCATGGCATGTCCATGAGTGTAATTTATTATAACTATATGTCAACTTTTTTGTGAAAAAAAGCTGGATTTTACTATTCAAAAATAAATGTTATTCATGTCGTGTTCTTGGCATGCAACAAAGGCCATCTTGACTAGAGTGACGTATGGTGTAACTGCTGCGCCACTACGTATTTCACATCTCAACACAGACTCCTTGGTGTATCATCCACGTGTCCGTCTCTAAACTGCGTCCGCCTCTTGCATATCGTGAAGTTCATCTTTATGATCGGTTTCACCTACACGTGCTGCCAAATAGTCGCAGTTTCGACCGAACTGGTTTTAAAACAGGACCAGCCTTGCACAGTCAAATTCCCATCATTTCTAGCACAGTCTTATGTAGAACACTGGCCAACACTCCTAAGGAGTGACATGGTTGGGTGTACATGGAGTATCTGCTGCTTAGTCAGTCATGCTTGGATTCCAATATTTTATTGTTTTGGTAAAATAAGAGAATTTAAAACAGTTCTTGCTGGTATGGATGGTATATAAAGTGTTGCTACGGAAATGCCATGTTTGAGAAGGTTTCCGACTGGCAAGGATAACAAGATTGCCATCCCAAACAACAAGTTCCAGATGGCAAGTGGACAAGGAAGCCATTGGCTTATCGAGAGTCCAACAATTTTCTCATCTATGTGTAGCCCGCCCTTATCAAATATCTGTCAATTCTATTTTTAAACATATTCACACTACTAGGATTAGCACAGTCATTTGGCAGTTTGTTCCATTCATTTATCACCCTCTGTGAGAAAGAGTACTTTCTCATGTCCAACCTACACTGCTCGTTAACTAATGCTGCTTTGTGTCCTCTGGTTCTACTGCCTTCTTTAAGTTTGAAGAACATATTCTTATCAACATCCTCATAACCGTTCACTGTTTTAAACACTTCTATTTGGTCTTCTCTTAGTCTCCTGGTCTCTAGTGTTGTCAAACCACATTGTAATAAGCGACTTTCGTAACTAAGGTCTCTTAATTCTGGAATCATCTTAGTTGCTCTTCGTTGTATTCTTTCTAGCTTATCTATGTCTTTTTTACGATATGGCCTCCATGCTTGAATACAATATTCCAAATGTGGTCTAACTATTGCTTTGTACAGGGGTACAATTAGCTGTTTCTCCTTATACATGATAGTTCTCCTAATTAGCCCTAGAATTTGTTTTCCTTTTGAAGCAGCAATCCCACATTGCTCTGAAACTTTCGTGTCAGCACTAAATGTTACTCCTAAGTTCTTTTCTTGTGTGGTCTACCTAGTTGAGCATCCCCCATTTTATATTCTTCATCCATGTTTCGATGTCCTATGTGTATACATTTACACTTCCCAAAATTTAATAACATTTGCCATTTTTCTGACCGTTTAACTAATTTATCTAGATCATCCTGTAAACTTAGTTTATCTGTATCATTTGTAACCTTTCTGTATACTTTTGTGTCATCTGCAAATTTTAGTACATTGCAAGATATGTCATCTTCTAAATCGTTTATATATATTAAAAACAGTATAGGGCCTAATACTGATCCCTGTGGTACCCTACTCAAAAACCGATTTCCAGTTTGAAATCTCACCATCTACTATTACTCTCTGTCTTCTGTGTGTAAGCCACTTTTCTATCCAGTAGATTACATCATTACCTATACCATGGGCTTTTAGCTTAAGTAACAATCTCTGGTGTGGCACTTTATCGAAAGCTTTCTGAAAATCTAAGTAGACAACATCCACTGGTGACCCGTCATCTACCCACTTTGTAATTTCTTCAAAAAACATAAGAGATTGGTTAGACATGACCTTGCTTTTAGGAACCCATGTTGAGATGTATTTATTAAATTATGTTTTACAAGGAATTCGACCATGTGGTCTCTAATTAATGTTTCGAGTAATTTACATACAACTGATGTTAAACTCACTGGTCTGTAATTTTCTGGCTTGTTCCTTGATCCCTTCTTAAATAGTGGCGTAATGTTTGCTTCTTTCCATTCTGAAGGAACTATTCCTTGTTCTAGTGACAAGTTAAACAATTTTGCAAGTGGTGTACTAATTTGCTTAACAATTTCCTTAAGCAGTTTGGGTGGTATCCCATCAACTCCAGGTGATTTATTATCTTTCATCTTCTTAATTTTGTTTGCTATCATTTCAGGAGTTACAAATAACTGCCCTAAATGTTCTGATTTATTGCCCTCAAATTTAGTAAATGGAACTGGAAGTGAGCTGATATCTTCTGTGGTAAAAACTGAGCTGAAATACTCATTCGGGACCTCTGCCATTTGAAACCCGTCTGAAATTATGTTTCCCCTGTTGTTTTCCAGTGGTCCGACCTTATCTCGAACTTTCTGTTTACTCTTTACATAAGCATAGAAACTCTTGCTGTCATTTTTATATTATCAGCCAATTTTTGTTCAAAGGTTCTTTTAGATTTTCTGATTTCAGTTGTAGCTAGGTTAAGTGCCTCTTTGTGATTTGCATAGTCTTCATCCTTTCTGGTACGCTTATAAACCCTCCACATAGTTTGCTTAAACACTATTTTCTAATAGCTTCTTTTGAAAAGTGTTTCTTTCTAGACCATTCTCCTTTTTTTTTCAAAGAAAAAATTTATCGATGATACTCTCAACTTCATATTTTAGAATATTCCAACATTCAATTGCGGTCTTATTCATCAGCATGTTATTCCAATCTAGCTTTGCTAAGTATTTTCTCATATCTTTATAGTTACCTTTGTAGAAGTTTCTCCTATATGTTTTTTTACTTTCAGATTTTACACTGATGTCAAACTGTATTTGATTGGGGTCATGGTTACCCAATGGTTCAAGTATTTTTTTATTGTCCACTTATTCTTTTTGTGATGATAAAACTATATATAATACATTTTCTCCCTGTTTGGTTCTAGCATGTGCTGAGTATGGAAGCTATCCTGAATTAAAAATAGAAATTGTTGGTCCTCACCCCTGTACTCTCTACAGATTTCCATTGTATGTGTCCATGGTTAAAATCTCCCATTATGATACATTCCCCTTTACTAACTTCCTTTATAGCATTTTGTGTTATCCTCTTCATTTATGTTTGGACTTTGGTAAACTAATCCAATAGTTAATTTTGAATTTCCTGAAACTATTTTGCACCAAACAGCTTCATCGTAATCTGCTTTGTTTTCTAATTTTATTTCATAAGCCTGAATAGATTCTTTAACATATAAAATAACTCCCCCTCCCCTTCTTTCTATTCGATCTCTCCTAAACATTACGTATCCTGTCAATCCTAATTCAGCATCTGTTATGCCTGTGTTGGCCCATGATTCGGTAATACCAGTTATGTGAGGGTCAATATCTTCCACCATAATGTTTAAATGACAGTTGATGGCTTTGTGGAATGTGCTGAGAAGTATGTGAGAATTCTTTTTTCATTTCTGACACTGATGTTCTGATGCATGTAGATCTCACATTTAAATTCCATATTGCTCAGTACGATATAAAACTCCACAAAATGTGTTAACTTTTGACAGTAAATTTACACAGTTACGACAATAATCTTAGAAGAAAGTCTTCAGTCGATGCCATTAATTTAGTAAACCTCACCGGGACACATTGGTTGGTTTCCGACCACTGTGTGGCGCTACAGTTGCAGCAACAACGTCACTGCCGGTGTCGTTGCTTACCTTTTTCCGCTTGGTGTATCTGCGCATGCGCGTACTAGAAGCATTGGCATTGCTAGTTACAGAGCGTTTATACCCACGCGCGCGCACGTTTGCACGCACGCACGCACGCGCACACACACGATTAGCTGCATCAACGTGTATGTATGGGGGAAATAGTTTACAACAGAAAATGCCGCTTTTGCGTGTGTACATGGGGAGAAAAATACGCCATTGTTTCTTACTATAGTTCCAAGCTGTTTTGGTGGTCTGAAGTGTTGATTAAACAAAGGGTATTTCAATTTAATTGTATGAGTAGAGAGGCGCCTGTGTGGCAGTTTGCATGGGTGCGCCGCACAGAAACAGACATCGACCAAGACAGCAATTGGGATGAAGTGAAATGATTTGGCGCACTTCCGTATGTATGTACAGTAGGATATATGGCAAGGTTGGTAGTAGTATCACTACCGCTGGTACGCGAGGATGATGTGTAGTAGATGGGTTTCTTGCAAACCATGATCGTGTTTCGCGGAAGCTGCGTTAAACCAACAGCTAGGGAGCGAGCGAACGTTTTGAACGTTTCTGTTCACTGGTTGCGTTGTGCAGCGAGACGCGTCGCGCTCTTTACGACGTTCACGGCACCTGCGCCTTGCAACTGTGTCAAAACTACCGTACCATCAGCCGTATCAGCCATCCAAGTAAAGTAATGTTAAAAGTAATTCTAAATAGACTTAAACCAAACGCAGAAAACAACATCAATTTCAAGAAAGCTTTTGACAGCGTATGGCATTCAGCTCTCTGGGCAACCATGAAAAAGTACAACATCGGCCGTAACCTTATTCATGTCATTGAACAACTGTACACAAAGGCCAGCAGCGCGGTTCTTCCCAACAGTACCGTAAGGGAATGGTTCCACACCACAGTCGGAGTACGGCAAGGTTGTCCTCTTTCCCCAACACTCTTCAACATCTTCCTGGAACGCATCATGACAGATGCACTTGAAGGTCACATAGGCACAGTCAGCATTGGAGGAAGAACTATCACAAACCTGCGATTTGTTGATAACATCGATGCCATAGCTGGAGATGAGCAAGAACTGGCCAACATAGTGAAATGCCTGGACAAAACCTCTTCAGACTATGAGATGGAAATTAATGCAGAGAAAACAAAGCTCATGACTAACAACTCAGTTGGCATACAAGAACGGATAAGTCCAAAGATATTGTATCTATGTGTAACCTGCCTTCTGATATAGTTATACTTCTGAGATATTATTATTAGTTATTACCTTTGCTGGTATTTTGTTGCCATTTGTGATTCGTAGAAGTCGAGGCCTGTACATTCTCTGATGTTGTCATTCCAGTTCTTTTTCTATCTGCCTCCTTCTTTTCCCTCTCACTGTGCTTTGCAGTGTGGTTTTTGCCAGGCCAGTAGATCTTGTGATGTGTCCATACCATCTTAGTTTGCGCCTTCTGACTGTGGTCAGGATGTCTTCGTGTTGTCCGATGTTTCGACTGATTATCTTTCTGACTTCTTCATTGGTGACATGGTCTGTGTACGAGATGCGCAAGATGATTCGGTAATTTCTTATCTCCAAAGCTTGTATTCTTCTTTTTAATCCTGCTGTTATGGTCCATGTCTCGCAAGCGTACAGTAAGATCGATATGACAAGTTCACGCATCAGTCTTATTTTGTTTTTCAGGGTGGTGCTGTTTTTCCACATTGGTTTTAGTCTTGCCATTGCAGCTGTTGTGCAATTCTTGAAAGGATTTCTGATTTTTATCCTTCATCTAATAGCGTTGCACCACGATATTTGATGTTAGGGACGGATTCTAGTTCTTTCCCATTGACGAGTATATACATATATTGGACACAAAGCCCGGCCCGTGCAGGGCACTAATATATATATATATATATATATATATATATATACTGCTGACACACACAAATCCAAGGACAAAGCCAGTTACTATGACAATTCAAAGGACGGTGTCATCATTTCAGGGTAATGACTATTTCAGGGTAATATCAGTGCTGATAGGTGTATTATAAAAATAGGGTACACTTTATAATGAATTAATACACTTCTATACGAAGACCAAAAAGTTTACCTTCAGTAATCTCTAGAAAGTCAAAACGAAAACACCCACAAAACACTTTGTCTTTATTAATTATATAATATTTTAATAATAATTTTAATTTAATAGTGCACACACACACGCACGCACACACTGTGTGTGCGTGTGTGTATATATATATATTTTTTAATTCTCCCGGATTTGTTTTGTGGATATCCATGTCTCCTGGAAAAGAATCAAATCTTCAGCGTATTCACTTCAGTTCGCCAGGAGCATATATATATATATATATATATACATACTCCCTCTCCGCCTTCCGATGTCCAATCCGACAGGACTCACAAGCAAATTCGAATCTCCCGGATTTTGAAACTCAAAAGTTGGCAGGTATATATAATCCATATTCTCGCACACACGCACGCACGCACGCACACCAAGCGCACCCCCTATGTGGAGTAAAACGCACCCCATTTGAAAAAAATTACATGGAAATGTTTTTAGCACAAATTAATCCATTTAATATTTAGCACAACATTTTTTCACAATAATTTCTAGGCCAACTGGCTAATATTAAATAATTTGGTTTGACATTATTATAATAATTTGGTTTAACAATATTATAAACTGAGGGGCATTCCGACCAGGCGGTTGGAGCACGGCGACTATAGCTTTTGTGCATTCAGGTTGTGGTGCATTCAGGCAGTGGAGCATTCCGACTATCATTCTTCCTGCCTGGCAAGGCGGCTTTGTAGCTGTAGAGAAATTCCTCAGTACTCCAATGTCTATCAAGACGGTTTTTAAATGAATTGTCACTTGGGGCAGTCACGGCAAGGTTATGTCAAAGGCACTATATGGCTAGCTTTTTTATTACGTTGATTTTATGGATACGACCAGTCACGTCCACGCAGTCATCGCATTCGTTTTCATCCAACCGAGACCTATGAAACCATTTGTTAAACCAAGTTTCATTGGTCGCATACGGAAACTCGACCTACTCTTATCCAATCGAATACAGCTTTAATAATATGCAATTACCCGTCATCGTCATCACATGATCACAAGTAATTCGCCATCTTTAGGAGAAGTCGGGTTTGTGTAACGCAATCAGTAAAGCAGTGAACACCGTTTTTGTTTAGGTCTTTTACGGCTCAGATCTCTCATCATGGTTGCTGACGATACTTCACCGGTATACGCCCCATTTTTCAGCGTAATGGGAGCTGCATCAGCCATGGTATTCAGCGGTACGTATATTTTCTAAGATTTTTCGTACGGCCAGCCGGATTTTGACCAGTTTCGCTAGATCAATGGTAAATCTTATCACATTACCATAAACCTACACGCCCCTTTGTCAGCCTAGCTTTGTGTGCTAATATGTACTTATACTGCGTCTTTTTTCGTCGCTTGTTGGTTTTTAATATGCTGATTACCATCCGATAATTTAACGTTTATGGACCCCGAGCAATATAATTTAGATATATTTCTTGAATTTTTTGGTTGTGTGAATATATATTTTTTCACATAATTGTTGATTTCCACCATACTGTTCAGTTCACTTCTCACCCACCCTACCCCTCCCCGTGGGAATTTTTTTTTTAGCCCTACTCCCCTTCATACCTCTCCATTCGCATTTGACTTTCTAAACACCTTCGCTTGTCATTTTATCATATTCCGGTCTCCTTGCCCTTGACCCTATTCACACACTTGACCCAGCTAGTGATTATTCGGGTTACCTGGCTATTCAGAATCATTTGAGCGTGACCCTTGTCCCACTCTCGACCTGCAGTCTGTGTCCCCTTGTCCTTCTGTCATTTGTCATTATGGCAGTGTCACCTTACCAGTTTGGCTGACTTAAATGTGGTTACAAGGTTTACAATTGAACATTTTCTAAACTATTAATGTTGTTCGAAGTGAAAGGCCTGCATAGAAATTAGAGGAATTATATAATGTGGGCCTGTAAAACATGAAAAATGGCAGACGTTGCAATGTGACTCTAGTTTAGAAAAACAATTAAATTGGCTTGAAGGAGAGAGGTAATAAAAATTATAACAATGTACAATCATTGTAGCAGATGTGCACTCAACTAGACTGCATGGACAATAATTTTATGTCTGCTGCAAAGTCTACAAGAGTCTGATAAATAATGTATTCATATCTTATATGTCACTTGTATCATTGTCTTATACCTAGGTCAAGGGTGAGATTTAGCAAGCCATGGAAGGTAGCCAGTCAGGCTACCAACCTTGCAAAGTGAAAGCGCCAAACTTTCAGGGATTAAGCTACGACCCCACGAATGAAACGTAACGCCTTTAATTTTTTTAAACACCCCATATATCAAGGGTTCTTAGTGATTTTTATGTAAATCAAATGTTCGCTGTGTAAAACATTAACTTCCAACAATCGCAGAATTTTCAGTGGCAGAAACCATGTGCGCTGCTGCGAATACTTCGGTATGCAAACCTGTTTGAGAGTACGCAGCGCCATATGGGCGGTTTATATTAATTATAGTAGAAAGCACGCACCCACGTATTGGCCCGAGGTCGCAGAAACAATATACAATAAAAAGACAGTATAGAGCAGATATCTTGCTATTCTACAACCAACACAAGTATCCATAGCCATGCCCCGTGCCATGGTATGGGTCAAAATTCACGCGACCTACATTTTGAACATGTAATATCACGTGTGTGACGTTGTTGTTTCTGCCTGGTAATACATTCGAGCGTATTGATGGCATAATTATTGGCCTGAGGCATTTGGTAAACATTGCTATCATGACTGTCACGTATAAACTACCACATAATCCCGTCCTGGGGATGGGCATTTTTGCTAGTACAGGTGTATATATAACAGTGGCGCCACGCAGCATCAAGAGTATTAACATGACCGGTTATTATTTCAATGTAGAATGACCATTCAGTTACATGTTGAGCGTCGATGTGGTTGATTAAAAATACAATGAATTCTCCCTATTGATATCGCTTCAGCTACGGTTTGGCAACATTTCTTGCAGTATCAAACGTGTCACAAACACACGATGTATGATTAATATATAGCCAGGACAACACTTCTGAGATGTTTGTTAACATTCCGTTTATTTTTGCTGGGTCTAAAATATAGCAGCTCCATAAATATTTTGAGTCGCCATGTAGTAAAAAATTTAAGTTGCCCGAAGCCATTTTTGGGCACCATTGACGACCAGGTGACTGCTAAATCTCACCCCTGCTACGTAGTAGGTACACATCACTACACTACTTTATAAATTACCTCACATTTTTACCCATTACTACTCAGTAAAGTTGTATAATTACATACAGATTTTGTGTACCAAATATTGCTACTTTAGTTATTAGTAAATTGAAATGATGCATCTGTGTCAAGTTCCCATATTATCACCCACCTTGTACAAGCTTCCCAAGAATGGTATTTTTGTCCATCGATTTTAAAGGGAAACAAAAGTCATTGTTTTGGGCCTATGCTGGTTAACATATCAGCCCCCAGTTAACTTGAAAATTTACCCAAATATGATCCCACTTTTAGAACACATTCTGAGTATACCACTGGCATGATATTCTTGGTTTTAGTTGAACACAGTTATTTTTTATTATCTCTTAGGTGCATAGCCCCCAAACCATATAATATACATGTATTATTTATTCTAATATCATTGTCTTAAATTACCAAAAAATTAACTGGCCCAGATTTTTTTTTTACTGACCCATGTGACTTTGAACTGACCCCACAAAAATGTCTAAATTATAACTATACATAATAAAGCAAAGTTTTTGTGCATAAAACAGACAATGTCTGCTTTAAATTGTACTAAATAATAATTTAATAAATATAAACCATACCAAATACTATCGTTCATTTCTAGCAGACCAATAAAGTAATAAATAAACATTTTAATGTGAACTTTATTTGCAAAACAGTTACAGTTGTTGAAATTAACATGACGCAGAACTGGGGCCGAGTACATTTTTATGAGTAAAGTACGAGTACATTGGTGATGGCTGTGTACGAGTACATTGGTGATGGCTGTGTACGAGTACATTGGTGATGGCTGTGTACGGGTACATTGGTGATGGCTGTGTACGAGTACATTGGTGATGGCTGTGTACGAGTACATTGGTGATGGCTGTGTACGAGTACATTGGTGATGGCTGTGTACGAGTACATTGGTGATGGCTGTGTACGAGTACATTGCTCAAAGCTGAGTACGAGTATGAGTACATTTCCATGAGTACATCATGTATGATATTTTAGTAACTCTATAGTATTGGTAATAATAACGTATTTTTAAAATAAACATTGTGAATTAATTAATATGATTCAGGAAGAGTTGACTAGGCAACAGCAGTTGATCAGACTTCAGAAGAAGACTCAACTAGCACTACTTAGCACTGTCACTTGTGAGAGCAACAAAGGCATTTTATGGCTAACTGATGAATGACCATTTCATGGTGGACTTACTGGACTTCTTGGCTTAATTAAACAAACACAAGGATTATGGCTTGGACTAGTAACTAGTACAACTATGGATATGAACTAGGGGTTTCTGACTGGGAAAAGAATTAAAAGATGCTGCCTCTTGAAGCGAAGCCTTTGTGGCTTCAGTGCATTTAAATGTGCAGAAAAGTGATCCACAGTATGAATTTGTGAGAACTCATCATTACCAAGTAAAAATGAAACCACATCTACTAAATGTAACAATAATTATTACAAATCAGAGGCTATTACATTGATGGTTGTCGCAATTGAGTTGACATAATAAAAGTATTTTTATGGATCCTGTATTAGAAAACATATAACTCGGCTGAGATGCATACAAGAACATAACAGTTTTTTTTCATGCAGTTAATACAGTTTGCTACTTTACTTTTTGAAATTATTGTTGAAGTTGTTAATAATCTGATAAAATAAGAAATAAAATAGTGTTCACAATATCATATTGAAAAAGTACTCGGATGTACTCGTAAAATCTGAGTGCATTGAACACAAGTACTTGACCATAATTTCTATGAGTACGAGTATTTCAAAAATGTACACACGAGTACCGAGGGCAAACGTATATGCCGTTGTCCAAATTGAAGCCTCCAAAGTTCACTTTCACAGCCAAATATCTCATTAATCAGAATATCTTGGCATATTATATTGTCAATCAGATTGTCTGCCTCTAAATTTAGTATCACCAGTATAAGTAAATTGGCATAATATCCTTCAAAAACTGTCAACCTCAACGATTCTTGTAACTTCGTCTGCCATCTTTGCTTTGGTGTCTCCCTGGTATTCTCCAATATACTGATGTCATTAAATGTGAATCATCCAATAGGCATCCATGTTACAAATGCCAGGGGTTTCCCTTGCATGTGTGGACCTCGCCTTTGCCTTGGCAGCAATCTGTCGCAGGCAAGGAAGAAGTACTTTGTCACTATTGTATTTTATATCGAATTAGCATAGATTAGTGCTGTAAAGTACTGTAATGTGCATCACTAATACAGTCCGACCCAGCCGTGGCCGCTGAAATCAATTGGTGGGAAGTATTTTGAATCGTCAGCCACCGATAAAAAGGCCTTAATTTCAAACACTGAATGTTAATGATGAAAACAAATTATTGTATTTGAATGTCTTACAAAACAGCAGTTATGTGTTTCAAACCCAGGTAATGATGCAACTAGCCAATAGTGTTGGTAGATGCAATAACATGATTGTGAAGTTCCTTAAAGAATCAAAAAGAACATGGAAATGTGTGTGGTCATTCCATGATAAGGACACAATGAAGTCTTGAGAACATGGTGGATCCTAGTGTACTGTTCGCTATATATTTGTATACACATATTCCTATATTTGCCAATATGACATGGCTATGCTGTTTATGTCCAAACTTAATTTATGTAACATATTTTGGCCGTTGTTTACTAAACTAGTCCTTTCTGACAAAATAACACATTTGTTTGAGACTGTTTATTATCTCTTAGGTGCATAGCCCCAAGATCATGACATTTATTTCGCTTTAATGTGCTTCTGGAAATGTGTCACTAACATTTCTGGGAAGTTGAGCTGCCAACCCAAACTTACATTGAAATTACTGAATGAAGAATATGTTTATCGTTTTGTGCCTTGATTTTGGGTGAGAAAATTTATTGGTAATATTACAAAAAACTTCACAACAATTCTTGTGTGGTTAAACATATCAACAAACTACAGTATCGTCATCTTCCAACACATTATTTGGTGCCATCTCCCCAGTCAACATCATGGTCAGTACTCACCAATTCTAAGCCTTGAAGTATGAAATAAAATATAGATGTTGGTTGTTTAATAATTGTAGCCAGCCAATTAATTTAGTGTTACTGATCAACTCACTATTTGTTGTAGCCCTTGGCGCTGCATACGGCACAGCCAAGTCTGGAACAGGTATCGCTGCAATGTCCGTGATGCGGCCAGAGCTCATCATGAAGTCCATCATCCCTGTAGTCATGGCTGGTATCATTGCTATCTACGGCCTGGTTGTAGCTGCTCTCATTGCCAGCGCTCTCAGTGCAAAAATGTCTCTCTTCCAGTAAGTATTGCTCACAAGCAATGTACTAGGTTACACCCAGTTTATGTATCTCACATGATCACAAATCAATGTACTGAAGAGATTTATGATTAATAATGCCTTTTATTTATTAGTTGGTTTATGGATTTTCTTTACCACAAAAAAGCGTTGGTCATGAAAAGGATTAAATAGTAACCCAAATATGTAAGGCCTACTTTATTTAAAATAAATTTTCGTAATTAAAGCAGTGTTTGCGGTAATGCCATTTTGGGCGATACTACACCGTTTTTCAAGTTTCCCTGCAGTTCTCGGACTAAATTTTACAACTGTTAAAATTTCCACATGCGAGAAATTGTTAAATCACTTGAGACCAAAGAAATAAAATGTTCCTAGAATGCAAATTTATAAATTTTACTGTTTAGAAAAATTACACAAAAGCAGGATATTTCTTCCAGAAAGCAAGGCCGGGGGAAAATGGTATTTCCCACCCGAAAGGGGTAATGTTAGCACATATGCTGTGTCACCAAAAACGTCTTGCTTTATGACCAGGAATATTGAACAATAAGCAAAGGAGAGATGTCGACAGTCGTGTGTTTGTTGCAGAGCCTTTGCCCATCTCGGTGCTGGTCTGAGTGTTGGACTGTCTGGTCTAGCAGCAGGCTTCGCCATTGGCATTGTGGGAGACGCAGGTGTACGTGGTACAGCACAACAACCTCGGCTCTTTGTCGGCATGATCCTCATCCTTATCTTCGCTGAGGTGCTCGGGCTATATGGGCTGATCGTGGCTTTGATCCTCTCAACCAAGAACTAAACGGGTCGTGCGCCCAGCAGGCACTGCGGCATACTGGTCAAAGGCTGGCTGGTGGCGGCGTCACATCGCATGAACGTTGAAGTTGGTAGTAGGTGTAAAAAGTACATTTTAGAAAGTCAGACGGACATCGAATCACCTGTTGCATGTTGTAGAGTGGTGTGCTTGTTCGTGTGCACACAGCGTTTTCCATCCCACGAGGGTGATTATCTGCCGCCTTGTGAGGTTTAGGTTTAAAGCTTCCATGGTATAAGCGAATCCATCGGAAATTTTCAGCAACATTATTTGTGTCAAAGTACTGTTACCTTGACAAATTGGATTTGTTTACTTCGAAAATAGTGCTGCTGAGGGGCGTGGCTCATTGCTCAAGGGGATTGTGGGAAACGCTGCCGTACGTACAGATACAGCAGGTCTTGTCGTCAATTTGTCCAGATGAGAATGGTGTTCGTTGAGTGTGATTATGTTTTGAACTATTCATTTTATTAGCAAGCCACATTACTCACAGAAGTCTCGGCCACGCATGCCAGTAAACAAATATGATATGCAGACATACATGGGAAACGAACACTTATGCAATGCCTGTTGACATTCTACTGATGTTTATAGTTGCCAAACATTCCAGAAGTCACTAACTACTGTACTGGCAGTCTTTCCTGTCTCGTGCGGTCACTACATGGACTGTCGGTTTTTTAATCAAACCACTGCCCACCGTCGCTGTCAGTTCATGCCACAATTATGTGCATTGTAGTTATGGTACTAATGGCTAATGTCTATTTGTAGATGAGACTAACTTATAAATATTGATTACAATTCTAGGTACAACTTTGCTTGTATAAACTTTGTTTGCATATCAATTTGCATTTAAAAATCAAGGTTAATTTTAGCTTGTAAATTGCCATTATATGACCCTGGTTCCGTGTGTGCATTGTATATGAATAGGGGTGTGCGTTGCATTCGATGCATGTATGTATATGTGCATGGTCAGTATGTATATATGTGGAATCGTTCGCTGAAGCATAAATTGAGATTAATTGTAACTTGGGTGATGTTGTAACTACTGCAGGCAGACATAGCGGTCTAGAGAGTTTGTTTGCTAACGAATGATGATGCCTGAATGATAGTCGCAGAAAAACTGTATGGTTCTTTCTAGCCATTCCATGCACAGAGGCTACTGTATTCCCAGTTAGGCATACATGTTCATTGTGGATTATGTCATTGCTGGAGGTAATCAGTCAGTGCCTCTGTCATGAGAATGGTTGTGCTGGTAGGTTGTTTTGGTTAGACACTGAATAAAATATTGGTACAAAGATAAAGAATTTTATTATGAAATTCAAATTCAAGTATTCATTTGTGCATCTTTATTTAGACGTCGCTGGTAAGAGCTGAGAAATACAGGCAAGTTATGTAGACTTCCTCTAGGTTGTTTAGGCATAATTCCAATCTGTTGCCACAATAAGATGTCGAGTCTGGGCCATTGGTTAAGGGGTGTCTATGTGGTAATGTTCAACAGGGAGGTGCACTTCTGGATTATAAAATTAGTGTATGGTAGATTGTGTCTTCATTACACACATTTAATATATTATGTACTAATTTCTGTGTAATAACTCTTCATGGCTGTAGATTATAGGACTAAGATACTGATTGTTGTGGCCGAGCCTTATGATATTGTCAGTAGGTATGTGTGATGATGATGTGTAAATAAATGCAAATCGGTCTATGCTTTGTTTATTTCTCTTTCATATGTAGCCATGACAGTCGAGTCCCCACTCCTCACTGCTGTCTACTAGTTTCATATGTGCCAATTCCTATGGTTTATCTGTAACCTTTTCTCTGAAATGTGATGGCCCCCCATTAGGAGACAGTCCGTACAGTTTTGAACATAATTTTGTATTACGAGTTGTGGCCGCAGTTGTCAAATGGTATGCAAATGTCAGTTGTACCACCATTATGGAAGACTTGGCACCTCTGAATATTGCTAGTGCTAAATAAATTGTGCAATACTGCTGCAAATCCACATAATCCCTCAAGTCTCCTTGAAATGTTTTCTTGTTTGAGTCAACCCTGTGTAAATGACCCCGCGAACTTGGTAACCAGAAGTGATAGTATATGGCTGATGACCTATAATGGTTGTTACAACACAGTGGCCCAGTGTAGGGTACGAGAACAAACTCTTGGGTGACATACTGTATACAATTTGTATCCTGGTCTAGATTAATTTTACCTCTATTCTTTTAGCAAGGCAAAAACATTAACTTGCCAACCATAAGCCTATTTCAATGATTGCATTTTCATAATGGAATTTCAATTGTATGCCATTTTTGATGTTTGTCTCTGGAGTAAGTGCAAATTCTAGTCTGCTGTGAGATTGCTTGAATATTTACCATAATGCCTTGTTTGCTGTCACAAGATTGTTCGTCCTACCAAGGGGGCGTGATTGCTGGGCGGTACCAAAGAATGCATATGACCTTCATGAAAGCTTGTCCTACTACTTTCATGCCTCTTGTGATCCGCACGCACAGGCAGTTAAATGGGGGTGTTTGAAAGGGGGTGGTAGCTATAAAACAGGTAGACTAACCAGGTTATATGCACCAGTCTCACCTGTGTGTGAAAATAATCAGAACTGTTCATGGTGTAACTATTGTTTGGAATTGTAATTAGTTTATAATATGCATTACATGCATTGTTCCATAAATGCATAGCTTTTGTTAGTTAAATGAGAAATTTGCTAAATTCACTGGACTGCCAAAATGCCACTAACATTTTCCAGAGCATGCACAAACAGTCAAACTGGTGTGCACCGATTTCAGACACTGAGTTAAGTTGGTGAAAGAAAATGTATAATAATAAAGAAAATTATGATGATTTTATCAAACACAAATAATACCTTGTATCGGTTTTGTCATGACATTTATTGGTTCACATAGCAACAATGTAGCATTGTTTCTCACTCTTCATCTAATTCAACTTAATTAAAAAGTATTACACTCGAATCGGGTAAATGATTTCTGAAACACGCTAAGCACCAGATGCAATCTTCATATGCCTTGCCAAACTGCAGTTATATATACACACAAATTGCAACCATAAATTAACACCGTTTGGCAGCAGGTACGGGGGTGAATGACAAACGGCAGGGGTTGCGAATGTTGGGGTCAGAGACACGTCTCTTACGGATGTCCTCTGTAATATCGTGTCCTGGCGCCGATTGGTGAAAGTTCACAGGTGCTGTCTGCTCGTTGGACAAAGGTAGGACACGCTTACGTGAACAGCAGTTCAGTGCAGCAACGTTTATATAAACTTGGTCATTATTCAAGAGGGGGCAGTGGATGGCGGACAGGATGGGCTCGGGTGCACGTTATTACGCAAGTACTGGGTACTCGTCCGTGATGCGTCGATTCTACCGTGATGTTTGTTTTAACATAGGGTCTCTAACAGGTTATTACTATGTACGACCAGCAACTTTAATGCGACATTTCATGCAAGATCACCTGATTCTCCCATTACCCCGGGTGTAGCGTGACTAACCGTCTTGAATGCATGACCTGGCTGTCACCTACATAAACGACGTTACGACAACGAGTCACAATTCCGACCGACGTCATTTGGAGTTAAAAATAAATATTATAAATCGGGGATCCCGTCAGGCAAAATGAACTTTTCACAACGAAAATAGTAAATACAACGATAAATACACCCACCGAGCATATATGTAGGCCTACCTGTGAAATCATAAACAAGAAAGTATATTACCCCTAAACTGGCGAACCAGGCAGGGAAGCAATGCCAATTAATGGGAATTGAGAAGCCCCAAGAAATGGCAAAACAGTGGCAGTGCTCGATATTCTACCCGAAGCTACAGTAGTATAGTCTGAGGACATGGGCGTCCGCGAGGGGGGCACTTGCCCTCCCCTGGATCTGGACGTATAAATACACGTATATATATATATATATATATATATATATCCCCTGCATATTCAGGTGCGATAGTTCGACCGGGAAAGGTGATCGTCAAGCATGATCGCCCAATTGAATGAATGTCAGCGTAACTGCTAGCGGTCGCAGGGGCATTCAGTGACCCGACTGTCACCGGCAGAACTCAGAAGCGGTCGGTCTATGTGACAACCATATACATAAATAGAACACCCGTTAGTTTATAGGGGAATGATTAATGCTGTAACTCTGTGGTGACAACGCGTCATAACTACGACCGGCATCATTTTGATTTTAGGTCGGGTCAACTAGTCTAGCCTCTAGGACTAGGAGATAAACTGGGTGATAGGCATATATAGTGCATATTTCATGGGTTTAGTTAGTTCGATAATGTGGGTGGCAAACCAAACAAATACATACATGTAATCAGAACACTAAATTCTTTAATTAAACATCGTTTTTCTAAACTGATTAAACAAAATTAGTTCGTCAGAATGGTGAACCGTAAACACCAACCAAAGCTTACTGTAGGTTGGTTTGTGCTGTCATCTAGCGGACTAAAGAATATGTTGCTTTGAGCTGCCATCTGGTGAATCACACGAACTTTAATTTATTGCAATTTAATTAATTATCCGTATATAAATGTAAGAGCAGCATTTAACAACAATAACAAATGTGGATATCAATATTCTAATCTTCCTCGGGCTATAACAAATCTTTTTTATCTTAAATAACAGCATAACATTATTTATCTTTTTGTTAAAAAAAAACTTGGTTAGTATAAGTAATGAAGTTTCCTCAATGTATATTGGAAAAAAGAAGTAAAAATCATGATAATGGTACTTCAAGTCGTGCATATCTGTTTCACATCACTGCCATTTCCTTGTGGCTGAATCTTAAAGACCACATTGTGCTCAAACTGAGGTATTTTCACCATTTTGCATTAATTTTGCACACATGTTCCTAGGTATGGTCGTGATTTGTTTGTATGGATGACAAAATTGTACTCTCCAGTACTATCGCAAAAATGAAGCTAACTAACACGCAGTGTTATCCCCAACAAAAGAGTGAATACACATGTAACTGCTTTTGCATCTTTATTATGAAATATTTGTATTTGTCAAATAACATTAGGCATATTTGTATATCTTGACTGACCAAAAGTTAAAAATAGTAGGAGAATAAACCATGATGAAGCAAAATTTTATGTATGTTGAATAGCATCTACCTACAAAATAGCATTTGACAGCTTGGGTAAGTTGATAAAATAACTGTTTCTGGCATAAAACTTGAAATGAAATAAATCTCTCCATTCACATATTGGAAAGATTTTTATACCACTGCTATCTTCGTTGGTGATGAAATATTACACAAATAAATCATACACAAGTATCGCCAAAATGCATTATGTAAATGTTCACACTATCTTAACCTATAAAGGCCAGTGCACACAAGTGATTTTTGTCCGATTTGTCATGATATAAACAGTGCAAGATTCGGTCATTTAAACACCCTCTTGAGACGGATTAGCAAGGCCAATTTGTGGTCGAATTGGGCTTGACCGAATTTCATTGACAGTAGGTAGCGATTTTGAAGCACTGGCAAATCAGCAACCAATGCCAGGTGTATCCATCATAACCTTTCATCAAAGATCAACTCGGGATTAGAGTTACTAGACACATCACTCGTCTAAATCAGCAACCAATGCCAGGTGTATCCATCATAACCTTTCATCAAAGATCAACTCGGGATTAGAGTTACTAGACACATCACTCGTCTAAATCAGCAACCAATGCCAGGTGTATCCATCATAACCTTTCATCAAAGATCAACTCGGGATTAGAGTTACTAGACACATCACTCGTCTAAATCAGCAACCAATGCCAGGTGTATCCATCATAACCTTTCATCAAAGATCAACTCGGGATTAGAGTTACCAGACACATCACTCGTCTAAATCAGCAACCAATGCCAGGTGTATCCATCATAACCTTTCATCAAAGATCAACTCGGGATTAGAGTTACCAGACACATCACTCGTCTAAATCAGCAACCAATGCCAGGTGTATCCATCATAACCTTTCATCAAAGATCAACTCGGGATTAGAGTTACCAGACACATCACTGCCTAAATCAGCAACCAATGCCAGGTGTATCCATCATAACCTTTCATCAAAGATCAACTCGGGATTAGAGTTACCAGACACATCACTCGCCTAAATCAGCAACCAATGCCAGGTGTATCCATCATAACCTTTCATCAAAGATCAACTCGGGATTAGAGTTACCAGACACATCACTCGCCTAAATCAGCAACCAATGCCAGGTGTATCCATCATAACCTTTCATCAAAGATCAACTCGGGATTAGAGTTACCAGACACATCACTCGCCTAAATCAGCAACCAATGCCAGGTGTATCCATCATAACCTTTCATCAAAGATCAACTCGGGATTAGAGTTACCAGACACATCACTCGCCTAAATCAGCAACCAATGCCAGGTGTATCCATCATAACCTTTCATCAAAGATCAACTCGGGATTAGAGTTACCAGACACATCACTCGCCTAAATCAGCAACCAATGCCAGGTGTATCCATCATAACCTTTCATCAAAGATCAACTCGGGATTAGAGTTACCAGACACATCACTGCCTAAATCAGCAACCAATGCCAGGTGTATCCATCATAACCTTTCATCAAAGATCAACTCGGGATTAGAGTTACCAGACACATCACTCGTCTAAATCAGCAACCAATGCCAGGTGTATCCATCATAACCTTTCATCAAAGATCAACTCGGGATTAGAGTTACCAGACACATCACTCGTCTAAATCAGCAACCAATGCCAGGTGTATCCATCATAACCTTTCATCAAAGATCAACTCGGGATTAGAGTTACCAGACACATCACTCGTCTAAATCAGCAACCAATGCCAGGTGTATCCATCATAACCTTTCATCAAAGATCAACTCGGGATTAGAGTTACCAGACACATCACTCGTCTAAATCAGCAACCAATGCCAGGTGTATCCATCATAACCTTTCATCAAAGATCAACTCAGGATTAGAGTTACTAGACACATCACTCGTCTAAATGCATACATTATGTAGCTATAGCCCAACCAATTAGGACAAAAATCGCTCGTGAAAACCGGCCTTTATAACAGATTTATAACAACTCTACTGACAAGGAGACAGGCCTTCAGACAACACACATACTATTGGTTAATTACCCCTTACCCCTCCCCCCCAGTGTTTCTACTAATGTTTCTCCAGTGCCCTCGTGAGGAGTTCATTCAACCGCGCCAACATGGTTCGTGGGTCATCGACGAGACCGGCTGCGATCAGCGCATTGTCGTAGACCTGTGGATAACAAAAGTATTAAACATTTATCAAAATGTTATTAGTCATGCATTACATATGATATTTTGTTTTTGTATTAAAAAGTATTTGTATTAAAATACTTTTAAAAGTAATACATTGTCACTATGTTTAAATTTATCATAATGTTATTAGTCATGCATTACATATGATATTTTGTTTTTGTATTAAAAAGTATTTGTATTAAAATACTTTTAAAAGTAATACATTGTCACTATGTTTAAATTTATCATAATGTTATTAGTCATGCATTACATATGATATTTTGTTTTTGTATTAAAAAGTATTTGTATTAAAATACTTTTAAAAGTAACACATTGTCACTATGTTTAAATTTATCATAATGTTATTAGTCATGCATTACATATGATATTTTGTTTTTGTATTAAAAAGTATTTGTATTAAAATACTTTTAAAAGTAATACATTGTCACTATGTTTAACTTTATCATAATGTTATTAGTCATGCATTACATATGATGTTTTGTTTTTGTATTAAAAAGTATTTGTATTAAAATACTTTTAAAAGTAATACATTGTCACTATGTTTAAATACAAATGCTTATTAATTATGCAATATTTAGTGGAATCAAAATTGTAATGGTGGAATCGGAATTGTAATGGTGGAATCATAAGGTGGGTTCAGTCGGAATCAGAGTGGGTTCAGTCGGAATCAGAATTTAAAAAGTATGTCGGAATCACTTAAATGGAGTTGACATCAGTTCTGTATCACAATTATAATAGTGAAGCCAGTTGATATTTGTACGATCTTACAAACACGAAGTTGGACCTAAATCATAAAAAAAAAATCTCAATTATTTTTAGCCAATTGGGGACAATGTTCTCTATTGTCACAGTCAGTTGTCATTTGTTTCTAAAACAATTCAAATGTTTGTCTGACATTTTGTAAAATAAATAGTTCTGCTGTAATTACGTGCCCGTTCGATTACTAAATCACAACTGCACCCCTGTATTGGATAGAGCAAATTGCTTGCGTGTGTAACATGTATAACAACATGTATAACAACATGTATAACAACATTTTAAAACAACATGTATAACAACATGTATAACAACACGTATAACTGTACCTGGTCAGCGACGAGCTTTGCGAGTGTTGGATCAGAGTTTTTGAGACTGTTTAGCTTGCAGATGATTGGATGAGAGAGGTTGATCTCCAGTGTTGGCTGAAGGATGCGATACTTCTCCTCCTCGCTCTTGCCTGCCAGTGTTGTCTTGAGGAAGTGGCGGGCTGCACCCATCTCTGCCACTGTGATGATACAGGGGTGGGTCTTCAGACGGTCCGTCACCTGCAGACATTCAGGGTTCACAAGGGAATTAACTTAACATTTCCGACTTTTCCCTGACCAAAAAGTAATTTTCCCTGACTAAATTCACAACAAATAAGTCTGTTTTATAATAACCTCCCAGCAGTCCAATCCAACCTTTTATCTCAAGTTAAAATGAAGGTTTAAAAATATGAAATGGCATTTCATGAAGTCACAAAACCTAAAAATTCCACCTTTTCACGGGGCGACAAAATTATGTTATCTTCCATTGAAATTAATATTAAAATTCCCTGACTTATCCTTGTCAGACGTTGATACAATATTTCTCTCCCTGCCTATTCCCTTACCTGTCTAACCACCACTGTCTATAGCCAGGTACTCATTTATGGCATTCCATCAACTGATTCTACAGAGCTCATTTCAAAGGTAAAGGCACATTCTTATATAGCACGGTATCCAGTCTGCAGGACTGCTCAGAGCGCTTTACACTTCATCCCCTGGCAGACCTGTTCATTCCAACACCAACTCAACTTCTCTGGGAAGCATTCAGCCATGCTGCAATTACTGTGCAATTCGTTCACATATCCACCACCGTCTACAGAGTTATACAGAGTGAACAGGAGCAACCCGTAGTGAACAACATTGTCCAAGCTTCGAAACAACAGGAATAGGATTCAAACTCGGGTTCTCTCGATTGAGAGTCCTATGTTCTAACCATTACGCCACCGCGTTGTTGTGGAAGTTGCACTCTGTGGTATTAGTCCATCTTCCCACCAAGTGCTAAGCTGACTTAGCAAATATGCTACATAGTCCTTATCTTTCTCAGTGGACAAAGTTTATCCAGCGTCCTGCCGGCTAATTCCCTTTGTTTGAGACAGGAAGACTCCCTACTTGACTGAGGGCCTAGTGTGATGTTCAGCCCAAAGGTTTACCTAATTAAATGTGTCGCTTGTTATGCTGTTACAGGCACTTGGCAGTAATTCATATGGAAATAACTATTAGTGCACAATATGTTGAAGCGTACAGACTACTTGACGAAAGATCAATGATAACAACATTTAAAGTTTCACATGATTATTTGAGAGGTTTTTTGAGAAGTAATCATCTGAAACATCCTTATTGTTGATCACTACGACTAAATTGTACTTGATAAGTTTTGGTGTACTAATACTTTAGTTTATTAACATGTACTTGTATAGTGAACAGTGCTGCCACCTACCTTTGTTTTGCTGATCTTGTTGCCGAGGGTAACAGCCAGCCACCCCATCAAGTCTTCCCCCTCGTTTTTGGACAGGGTTTCTGCTACAGCAATACAACGACATCTCGTCATTCACCTACATGCAACATTGCAACTGCATCAATAGACTTGATATTGTTTTATATGATTCCCAGTATTTTTTATACTATAAAGTAGTTTGTGGCTCTCTGTATATTCCCTCAAATCTCCGTCAGTTTTGCATGCATGGGAATGAAATTTTTTTGTGTGCATGCCCGGGGGCCCACGGGGATGGGTCATACATTAAACAATGTCAAATAAATTTATATATTACACAGGAACCTATGTGGATATTTGAAATAGTCTTGAACATTTTCACTGATACTTGAGCACAATAAAGTTTGATGATTAAGGCAAATATTCCCTGCATGTATTCATACAGTATTTCTAAAAACATAATTAGATTTTAGCACATCATTATTAAGAGATAATATTTATTTTCATATGACTTTATTTCCTACAATGTTGTTAAAGCCATAGTCATAGCCTTGCCAAAACCTGACTGGGTAGTGCAAGGAGTCATAAGTTGTCATTGGCACTGCCCTACAAGAACTTGACTGGGTAGGAGTCAGAAGTTGTCATTGGCACTGCCCTACAAGAACTTGACTGGGTAGTACAAGAACTTGACTGGGCAGTGCTAGGAGTCATAATTTGTCATTGGCACTGCCCTACAAGAACTTGACTGGGTAGTGCAAGGAGTCATAAGTTGTCATTGGCACTGCCCTACAAGAACTTGACTGGGTAGGAGTCATAAGTTGTCATTGGCACTGCCCTACAAGAACTTGACTGGGTAGTGCTAGGAGTCATAAGTTGTCAATGGCACTGCCCTACAAGAACTTGACTGGATAGTGCTAGGAGTCATAAGTTGTCATTGGCACTGCCCTACAAGAACTTGACTGGGCAGTGCTAGGAGTCATACGCTTTTGCAGTGGCTGCCTTTTTTCTCATGCAACTCAGCCAGTAGTAAAATAAAATTCCATGATCTGTTTCCATGACTATTATCAATACATGCAAATTAAAGATTAAGGACAGAAGTCCCAGGAGACAAGGTATTACATACGCTGAAATCATTCCAGATTACAGCCTTCCGAACTAGAAGTTTACAGAATTTAATCTATGTCTTCACGTGAAATTGTTGCATGGTAGTTTACTTTTTACCAAAATGTCAGCATCTTGTTGATAACATAAAACACCATTTTCAAATTCCATGACTTAGTCTTAATAGAATTCCATAACTTTTCAGACCTCAAACATTTACTTAGAAAATCCATGACTTTCCAGGATTTCTATGATTTTGTAAAATTGCTTGGTTTCATAGTAAGTTAATTCTTGTACAAATGAACACACACTACATATTATTTCCTATGGATCTGAACGACATGGCTGCCCCATCTGACCTGTGACCTTTCAACTCACCTGGTTCTTCAGTTGTAGTTTCAGGCTTGCTGCTTGCAGGCGCCTCATTGGTTACCTCGTTCTCTATAGACTTGAGGTTCTTGCGGTCGAACTGGGCAAGATTCATCAAGACCAGTTCATCATATGGCTCATAGCAGAAGAGGACTTCAACGTCCTGCTTCCGCATCGCTTCCATGTATGGGGACATCTCCGCCAGCTGACGACTACAAATCACAGGTCATGTTTCTGAACTTTATTCAGTCACACAACAAACTTCCACGATACAATAGCATGACATTAATTCAATCGCACCCTCTTGAGAAGTAGTTAGCAGAATTTATTAAGCGTGCCGTTAGAAACAAGGTGACTAAAACTGCCCAAATTTCAGTATCGAACCCTGGTCCCCTCGACCGACAGTCTGATGCCCTACCACACAGCCCACATGCCTAACTAATAACACGACAAGTGAATAGATCACAGTGTGACTTAAAAGATCATATTAGGATAATTATATGTTTTGAGAGAATAATAAAAATGAGTGTGACTAAAAGTGAGTATGATAAGCAATTTTATTATTAACCTAAAATAATGTATAGTAAGAACTCAATGATATATTACAGAGTGAGTTTGAATTGAGTACACTAGTGTTGTATAATTATTTGAGGATTATTAAGAATTATGAGATAAGGTTATCATGCAAATTTAGTAAATAGGCATCGAGAAAAATTGGAAAGAGACAGCTCAAGTTGACAATTACAATTATATATTATAATACCAGTTAAATGTGATAAAATAACAAATATGACATCTTCTAATAAGCTGAGAGTCACACTCTTCCATTAAAGACAAAAAAAACAGATTGTTTTTATCTTAAAAACATGTTATATAGTACAAACTATATGACAGACGTGTCACTCACCTGGGGGCCGACAGGTAGTAGATTTCCCGGGCTCCAGCCTTCATGCGACTGACGTAGTCATCAAGACTCATCATCTCCCCCGGTTGAAGGGCAGACGACTCAAACCGCAGCAGTTTTGAGATTTCCTCCTACAGAATACACTAAAGTCTTCAGCATGTGTTTAAAATGAGAAATGCAGTTTTTCTTGCTACATTACCAGACATTCCTGATTCGGATAGTGTTGTTTATTGGTGTCAATGTGGCAAGACCCCCATGTCCAGCAAATTGTTTGATAAACATCCTGAAATTTTATTATTTATTAACTAGCTTATAAGTAACCATGTCCTCAAAAATCTACTCCAATAATAATTCCCTCACTCACTTTTGGTGTCAGTTACTCTTGAAACCAATAAAGATGAACCACTCAAATGAAATGTATTAAGAAACTGAGGATTCCATTTATTTAACATATTCCCTAGCCTTGATTATCCAAGCTCAGTGCTGAACTGGGCCGCCACTGTTTGTCGCACACATCATCGCCTTTTTACTGTGATGGAAATTATGTATGCACCAAGATGTCATCTGGGCATTTGGCTTATTCGTAATATAAGAATTAACTTTTATCAGTTTATACGGTGCAATTAGAATTAACTTTAAACTTTGATTATATTGAATATAAACTATGATTATATTAAATCAGTAAAAAACCTGAAAAAAATATACAGATGTAATTTTTGCATATAACATTGAAAAGGATACTTTATTCCAAAAGTATGTATACAATTTAATAGAACATAAATCTGGCAGTGTAACGGCAGTGAGGCAATCTGAATTAGCATAATAATTAAAGTGGAATCCACACGAAAAGATCAGAATTTCTTGTGAAATATCGCCCATACCAGTTGTATAAAATCACTATTTATCAAACCAGTAACATAACTCACAACCCAAAACTGATTTGATGCACGACAAAACCGAATGAGAAAACCTATGCATGCAATGTGACCAAGAAATATGGTTAACTAACCAGAATCTTGCTTTAAATTGCTACAAAATCCAGCTGGATCACCACTTTAGTTCTTGATTTGATGACTCACGAAATAAACAGTTTTTCTGCCACGTGCAAAACCAACCTCATCCAACATGACTTCTTCTCACTCATAAAAACAAACTTTCGATACAACCCACGTGATAGAGAATCAGATAATGATATTGGAGATAAATTAAGTCATTAGTTGCCATGACATTCAATCGCCACACTAAGAAATTGCTCTCTGATTAACGATGTTTGCATCAGAAGAAGAAGAAATATCTCTGATTAACGATGTCTGCATCCCATAGGCGAACAGTCTTGCATCTGATTCTTCTACATTGACGTATCAAGCTAAATTAACAGATTAAATGTGACGTGTTCCGCCTAAGTTAGTGACGCACAATCTAGACAATTAACTGCTGATCCCTACAAGATTAAATAACAGCTGCAGAACCGAGCGACCAACTCTGTGTGACCTTGAGCAAGGACAAAGGTGAAGAAATTACCAAGCGTTTTTTTCCTGCAGGATTTTAGGGATATAGCAATTATAGGGATTGAAGCCAGAATGGACATAAATCACTTGCACTGCCACCCATGACATTTTCCGGAAATGATATAAAGTGATGAATCATTGCAGTGACATTAGTCCTGAAAAAGTGGCACTGGTCAATATTATCTAGCCTAATTTACTAGAGAATATGTCTAGCATAACATAGCAGTTAGTAAAGAAATCTTTCAGAAAAAACACCACAACTACTAGCACAAGATGAACATCAGAGAAATTTGGAGACAAGTGTGTGCGTGTGTGCGTGCGTGCGTGCGTGCGTGCGTGCGTGCGTGAGTGCATGCGTGCGTGCGACAAAACGGCCCTGTTGCAACACTGTTTGATATCTACATTTTATCTTTGTTAAGCTGCATTTATCCATTGTGCCAAACATTTTGCTAATTAAGTACACATGTACATCTGGCTAATTAAGTACACATGTACATATGGCTAATTAAGTACACATGTACTTCTGGCTAATTAAGTACACATGTACTTCTGGCTAATTAAGTACACATATACTTCTGGCTAATTAAGTATACATGTACTTCTGGCTAATTAAGTATACATGTACATCTGGCTAATTAAGTACTAATGTACTTCTGGCCTTTGCTCCACAGGTACATATTTGACGAAAAATTACTGTCACCGAAACATCTTAAATCTTGCATAAATTCATAACAACAGAATCTTAAGCGTGAAATAATTAATGTGTGATAAAATTATGCCACCAATGTCAGAAGACATCAAAAACAGATGATTGAGATGGATCGTCCACACACTTAGGAGGGACGGGAACAACACAACAGTAACACTAACCTGGGCCACTGACGGGAAAAGGGAAAGAAAAAGGCCAAAATTAACATGGAGAAGGAAGTAGAGAGGAACGGACTGGGATGGAGTTCTTGGAAGATGACAGAGAATGCAGCTAAAGATTGTACAAAATGGAGGAGTTACTACGTAGCCTTATGTACCAACTTGGGCATGACGAGGGTAAATAAGTAAAATAATGATGAAATGTTAATTAAATTTTATAGAAAATAACAAAACAACTTATTTCAACACTAACATTAAACTGTCACTCATGATTTTTAGATTTAATTCTGGCAACATGTCCCTTTCTTGTGGAAGGTATAAATGAAGTTTTACAGCTGATGTTGTTGATATTGTAACATGAAATACTTCTGTTCTACATCTGGCACAAGTCTCTCTGAGGCAAACACTTGGTATTTCCTCTGATCTAAGCACCTGTGAAGACAGCCAAAGGGGCCGGTCAAGCTTCTTAAGTGCAAGTGGACATCAACTGGTTAAGAGACCAGCTGGGGGTCTGTCCATACTAATGATCAGACTAATGACCAGGAGCAGGACTGTCACTCTGGATATGTGGCTGTGTAGACTTCAAACAGAAGGGTGCATGTTAAATGTTCCTTGATATACAGACCTACCACATATTCAGATGTCCCATATGATTTTCCCATACAGATTTTTTATTCTAGAAGATATGCTGCCACATCTCATTTAATAGGTATTTGTTTCAAATGAAAATTGTTTAATAAAGCACATATTTTCTTGTGTTCAGCCCTCAAGTATGAAATTGAATGAAACACTTATAGCAGTTGAGGCACAAATACTTTTTGATGCTAGGGAGATTTCCAGAGAAATCTACAAGATATCGTTTGATGTTGAAACTTGACTGAAACAGGAAAGCTATAGTCTTATTAATTTTTTTTATTCATTTATACTATATAAAGAATTTCTAGTCAAAGATATGGATTTCAACTAAATAATTGAAGCCCGGACATGTCCAAGTTCCATTCCAGTGCACAAACAACCAGTTATTCTTGTTTGCTACTCCAGAGCAACTCGCGAGCCACCCTATATAGCTGCATGCCCATACTGAGTATTTACCCTCTGCTCCTGCTCTGGGGTAGTGACAATGCCCTCACGGAAGAACAGTCCATAGTCCTCGTAGAATTTGAGGTACATGGCAGGATCCTTCTTTGCTCGCTCAAGGAAGAACTTCAGCAGGCGGTTCGTCAGCACCCAACGCAGCTTCCTGGAACATACCAACCAAAACATGGACATCAGTCAAGGGGAGGGGGCATATATATATATATATATATATATATATATATATATATATATACACACACCCCCCATTCCGAGGGGGCATGTCACACTGAGAACTACCATTTACATGTTATACATTGTGAAGTGATTTTTATCCATCCGTTCGTCCGTCTGCTTGCATTCATATGAATGTACACGTAGATATGCACGCAATCTACAAACTACCTTTCTTTCACTAGGTTTGTTGCCGACACACTACTGACCCAATACCCAGCTCAGCTGTCCAATAGAAGTAAGTAGCTAGTCACATTTAAAAAACCTGAAATTATTTTTGGTTTTGGATTAATCGTTCTTGCGCAACATCTCTGCAGAGCAACACTGTAAAACAGCTGCCAGTTTGCTTTCTACTACCATGTCAAAACCGAGTAAATGGGGATTCCAAATAAAAACTATTTAAACTCCCATAAATGTCAAAGCCTAGTAAATGGGGATTCCAAATAAAAACTATTTAAACATAAATTATAAATTAATTAAATATTTTGTATTTATTTTAACACCAAGGTAGAGTAACAACTAACTGATATAAGTTAGTAGATAGAGGAGTAGTAGAGAGTTCTTGCATGTGATTTTCTTTTTAGAATTTACAAAATGCGATTTACAGCACGAATGATGAATGAAGTTGTTGCTGTCAGTGGTGGACAGTAGTTAAGGTTAGGGTTACATAATTACACCAGATGGAGCCACTTTTGTAACCACCTCTCACTACTGTTAAAGATGCTCGCATTCTCAACTGCTTCCTTGAAATGCTACAAACAAATTCTAACAGACACTGACTTTGACATTGAGAACATAAAAACTGGTCAGTAAAGGCAGTAATGCTGATACCGATGAAAAGCTGCAAATTCATTCGGCGGAAACTTGAGACTTTTTAATTCTGCAGAAGATGGAGACTGCAGCTGAGGCTCAAAGTAATTCTGATTAAACTCTGTCGAGTAGCCACAGAAATAACACAAGGGCAGACAGAGACAGAGCAGAACATCATTAACTGCTTCAGTGCCAGCCAAAATTGCAATAACTAATAAGAAGTGTCAGGCTTTTTTTAAACAACATGTTGTTTGTTCTAAACTCTTGAATTTTTATGAGTTTAGTAAGCACATTTTCACCAAGTTAACTATATAAATATTTCTGGAAATCTATTTAATTCCAGATACGTAATAGTCTGGTAACACAACATGACTCACTTTCACTAACATGTGCACTTTTACTGTCATCCAATACATTTATTCTGGTAAACATACATTTTGGTTTTGGGTTACGATTTCAGCTTTATTTTGCACTCAAATGTTTGCAAATATAAGGGTCACTGATATAAGAGCAACAGACCATGTATCTTTTGTAATGTTTAATCTCATTGGCTAGTTTTCGTCACTGACATTGCTTCCATCCAATGGCAATAGATGTTGCAAAATGGAATTGGTTGTAGTTGCTGTGTACAATAAATTGTAACTTAGGCACATATCATGAACCTTTTAATTTATTTAACATATTCAACATATTTGTAACTCATTTTAAACTTATCTTACCTATTCGTTTTACATAGACAGTACCTTTGAGCAGATTTTTTACCGGGAAACACTACACACTATAAATATCTAATTTAATATATATATTTATTACTACATTTTTTATATATTTTATATTTTACATTTTTTATATATATTCAATACTACATTTTTGCTGTTTTTTTGTCGTAAATCGAGTACGAGTATCAATGCCAGCTTCACCCCAGACTTCAAGGATAAAGAGGAGACCAACAAAAACCACTGTCAGAAAGTATTAACAGACAGCAAAGATGCAAGAACAAGAGTCAAGTATATTTAAATAGACAATATCTGGAAGTAGAGAGAAGAGGATTGTCATTAAAACACCATTCAAGGGGGTGAACCAGGGGTCATGGCAGGGTTACATTGTTTACCCCACCAGTGGTCAAAGTGCTGGCAGTGGACTTCAAAAGTTGTCCAGCCTGGACTTCATCAAAGTCAACCCCACTGGTCTAGCAAGACAGGGTAAACTTACACACCCCAGGTGCAGGGTGATTAAGTAACTGTCACATTAGGGAGGGGGTAGATTGGGCTTATTGATTGGGCACTTGCTATGGGTGTACATGAGGCTAATACCATGAGACCAAGAAGGGCGTTTGTCATTATGTCCCACTGCCCTGATTATGTTGTTTTCACAAGGGGAGGGGGAATAAATCCCACCTACACAGGGTTGGCAGGGGGGTTTCCATCACACCCTACAGGGAGTGATGTAAAATTCACTTGCTCCAAGCAATACTCTGGGAATAATTATAAATATAAGTTTTTATATAACGCCCAACCAATCGAGATTGCTCTCAGGTGCTTTATATATCACATGCCACCATAACATACAATTATATTAAAAACAATACCAACAATTATTATTCTAAAATATAATCCATGCGTATTTTTTTATAAAAATAGTCCTACCATAAATAATATAAATTATAATAAAAAAATTAAATGTAAACAATTATGTTATAATAAAATAATAACAAATGCATATACAAATGTTCACATTAGCATATGTGCTGAAGATGTGTTTTTAAAAGTAAATAAACAATGGAAAAGTAGTCAAGATTGGGTCTGACGCTAGATATGAAATGAGGGTTTTACAACACATCAAGGAAATATATTTTTCATGCAAAGTATAATTTATCAGCAGAACAGAATTAGCATAATCTTTGAATATGCTGGTTTTGAAAATCTCCTTTGATTTCCCTTCATAATGGTTTTTTTAAAACCAATACTTTGAACATTGAAGACCTTTTTTCATGACAAATTCAACGATGTAGGAGCCTTTTATTTGTTTGGTGATCAAACTGTATCATTTGATTAGGCACGCACGCACGCACGCACGCACGCACGCACGCACGCACGCACGCACGCACGCACGCACGCACGCACGCACGCACATGCACACATCTTTGTCAAATGCAACATCCAATTTTAAATGTTTTGAGATTCTGCACACGGCCTCTGCAAAAGAACTGGTCGCTGTTAGTTTTGTTGAAATATTAAAATCTATGTACTGTATTTAACCCAATAAGTGTACGGCATGCATGGAAAAAAAATGGGCCATAAAAAAATTTCAAGGAGTCCGTTCTTATAAGCGTACACCAAAATAATATTGTTTCTCTAGAAAATAAGGTAACTGTTTAACACTAGTGTCATTTGGTGACTAACGCAGAACAAATGAAAAGTGATGCCAATTGTCTAATACCAGATGGTGACACTTTTCAGTTGTTCCAAACTAGTCAACTTACAATAATTATGGATCCTGCCGATTAAAAAAAGGGGTGTATGCTAATTAGGGCAGGCTTAATAGGTCGAATACGGTATGCCAAATTAAAACAATCAAATAATACTGCACCATAAAAAATAACGTATATGAACAAATATAGAGTATTTGAAACCAGGGTCTCTAGAGAAGGGAAAGGTTTCTCACCGGATGAGGGCGCTGTCCTGGAGAAGTTCGCGACTGAGATTGAGGGGAATGTCCTCACTGTCCACCACACCTGTCAACGACACAGGTAGCAATGACATGTATGTGCATATATAGATGACATGCATGCATGCATGCAAACACATTGGGGGGGCACAGGTTGGAGCGCCGGACTGCCAATCGGGAAGACCAGGGTTCGGGTGCACTTGCAGCCGTTTTGAAGCTTAGGCAACTATGTTCGCCCCACCACATTGCACGTGTCTTCTGGAAGAGACACTACTTTACGTTGTTGGTCTCTTCTATCTGGTGTCTATGCCAGGGGAAGTAAAAGAGAGGTAAATCATGTCATGGACTCAAAGTGTTGGTGATCTATCTTCAGAACTCACTAGTGACAGAATAATCAAATGGAGATCATTTATCGGAAGAAGAAATTTTTTATCTTACATGACTCGAATAAGGTCTTCTTAAAACCTTTGGTTGGAAAAATGATTTGACTAGGACCAGATGAATCCAGAATGACCCAGGAATCTAGTATCAACTATGACGCTGTTTGTGCAAATGCATTATCCTGTTTTGAACTGAAACCTTGCGAAAAAGATTTTTTGCAAGTTACCTGATCTAGCGATCAAAGTCAACTGTTTTGATGATTTAGCAAAAATATGCACTTTAAACCGACTGCACTTAAACTACAGATTTGAACAACAACGGACCTGATTCATGATTGGCTAAATGAGCTGCGGAAGCAGAGTTTACATGAAGTGATGGGTCACGACGATGGCAGGAATTTAAGTAATGAATTAATAGCAACCCTGTGATATGTTTATTTGACAATGCAAAAATCATGTCATCATCGTATCGCTTTGGGTAAATACAGCTTTAGCTTGATTCAATTAATTTGCAGTCAAGATGACAGTACTGCATGAACGACACACAGTAGACAGAGCTAAGGTGTGACTGGACGTGATGTGATGTTGGAGACAAAGACCACATGACCACCTACCTTTAACGAAGCGCAGCCACCGAGGCAGAATGTGATTGGCCTTGGCAATGATCATCACCTTGCGACTGTAAAGAGTTACAGCAACATCCGTCTCACGACTCATGTCAAACAGGGCTGCAACACACACCATAAGTCTCAGTTCTGGTGGCTGTCATGCTCTCTACTGACTGTCATGCTCTCTATTGGCTGTCATGCTCTCTATTGGCTGTCATGCTTTCTATTGGCCATCACACTCTCTACTGACTGTCATGCATCCTGTTCTCCAGCACTCTCTTGGCCGTCAAGCTCTCTATTGCTCTATTGGCTGTCACATTCTCTATTGGCTGTCATGCTCTCTATTGCTCTATTGGCCGTCACACTCTGTATTGGCCGTCATACTCTCTATTGGCCATCATATTCTCTATTGGCCGTCACACTCTCTATTGGCCGTCATGCTCTCTATTGGCCATCACACTCTCTATTGGCTGTTACACTCTCTATTGGCCATCATGCTCTCTATTGGGCGTCATGCTCTCTATTAGCTGTCACACTCTCTATTGGCCGTGATGCTCTCTATTGGCCATCATGCTCTCTATTAGCTGTCACACTCTCCATTGGCCGTGATGCTCTCTATTGGCCGTCATGCTCTCTATTAGCTGTCACACTCTCCATTGGCCGTGATGCTCTCTATTAGCTGTCACACTCTCTATTGGCCGTCATGCTCTCTATTGGCTGTCATACTCTCTATTGGCCATCATGGTCTCTATTGGGCGTCATGCTCTCTATTAGCTGTCACACTCTCTATTGGCCATCATGCTCTCTATTGGCTGTCATACTCTCTATTGGCCATCATGCTCTCTATTGGGCGTCATGCTCTCTATTAGCTGTCACACTCTCCATTGGCTGTGATGCTCTCTATTGGTCGTCATGCTCTGTATTAGCTGTCACACTCTCTATTGGCCGTCATGCTCTCTATTGGCCATCATGCTCTCTATTGGTCGTCATGCTCTCTATTAGCTGTCACACTCTCTATTGGCCATCATGCTCTCTATTGGCTGTCATACTCTCTATTGGCCATCATGCTTTCTATCGGCCATCATACTCTCTCTCTCAGCCATAATACATTCATCTGTTGACAACTTTAACACTGTATATCAATTTCAAGGCCACCTAACCCTTTCAGTTTGATGCACCTCTGAGCCCAGGGGTTCCAAGGATTTAGGCGTGATAGAAGTTTTCGTGTTATCATTATTAGTATAATGCTCTCTGTTTGCTGTCATATACCCCACTGGCCGTCACGCTCTGCATTGGCTGTCACACTCTCTATTGGTCGTCATGCTCTCTACTGGCTGTCACGCTCTCTATTATTATAACCAAATTTCCTACAATACACTGCAACAAAAACTGTCTTCTGATCACATAACAACACAATCCCAAAATGCTTGTGGACGGACCCCTCCCCTCCGTGGTACCCGCCAACAACTTACTGGGCTTGTACTCGGGGACATAGAAGAGGGCTCGGATGTTGAGGGGAGCGTCTGCCTTGTAGTGCAGGTAGAAACGAGGTTTGTCAAATGAGTTCGAGATGAACCTGTAGAACTCTTCATGCATCTCTTCTGTGATGTCACGAGTTTCAGCTGACCAGAGCGCCTGCAAAACATGAAATTTAATGACAGTAACTGAAAAGTATGTGAAGTTCACCATTCTTATAGCATAGGAGGGTGTCGAGTCTTAATATTAATGCCTAGACCACATCTTTCCCAAGCTGATCTATTTATTGATTTTGTTCTGATACCAATTCATGTTTGTGAATAAAATGCTACTAATCGAAACCTGCAGTCTGTTAGAGGTGTTACCAGGGCGGACATATTTAAAAATGTCAAGATAAGAGAGGACACCTTTATTCCTGAATCTATCACAGATGTCATCAAACACAGAGGACTCAGGTAGTTTGGGTACGTTTGCCTATGCAAAGATATAACATCGACAGCAGAGCGGCATGCCATAAACAGAACAGAATGGAGGTCAGCGAGGGGTCACTATGGCCTAGGTATTTAAGTCAAGTAAGTGAACCAAAGCAATGAATAAGACTGAAGAAAAGGATAGTGAAACATTGGAACAGAACAGTTCCTAGAAGCAGGAAAACAGGTTAGGGCACATCATGAGAAGTGAAGCACTTATGAAGTTGGTTACAAAGAAAAAGATTGGTCGGAGGAAACAATTAGGCATATTGGACAGGCTGAAATAAAAATATGAAAACATGAAGAGACAGGCAGAAGACTGGACATACTGGGGAAAAAAGGGAATGGAGCCAAGAACCTGCCACAGGGCAGAAAAAGAAAATACTCATTATGTAAATACTGCACAACAGCTACTCATCTATAAATTGCCAGCTCCATCTGCAGTCAGATATGCATTGCCAGTCAGCTAAATATCCACTGCCAGTCAGCTAAATATTCATTCATTGCCAGCTCCATGCACCGTACAATTGTGTATTGTGACAAATGTATCAGTATTTACACCTATAAATTAAATTAAACTCGAAGGAGCTAGCAATGTTCAGCTATAGCCACAAAGATATTCATATATATACCTCAATACAACAATGGTACCTGCATAAAATAAGTCCACTTACCTGAATAACGTTCACTTTCTTGCCATTCAAATAGATTGGAACGCCAACAAAGTTGCTGTATTTTTTGATAACCTCTGCAATAAATGCATGACCATCAGAAACCACTACAACATTACCAAGGTTTGGGTTAAATTTTTATGGTCACTGCATAAGGAAGGGTTGTCTACTTTCTTTCGGTGGAAAAATAAGCCATTAAATGTATTTCAGCGAAGGAGACTTGGAGGTATTTCTGTAAATTCTTAGTGAAGCTAATCTACAATTGCATAAAAAATTACAAAGGTCACCAAATGGTAAAAAATAGTGGTCTGTGTCCTTATAGCACCAAGACTTATTGTCAGGACAATCCTAACTGGAATAAGGAAAATAGGACTTCTGCCATCAACACCGGTCTATTCAGCCATTCTTAGATAATTTCTTAGTATTTCATTTTTGTCTACAGTGATGCACATCTAATCATAGATACGTGATGCAACACGCAGCTCAGATAACAATGGTGCATCTGTTAATTAGAGCCAAACGCTCAAGTCGGAATATGAGTGGCCAGAAATCTGTAATCCATCAAGTTGATTTCAGCAAAAACCACGACATTCGTTTATCCACCAGATCTCAGTGGCCTCAGTATGGAGATGAAGTGTTTTCATCTGAGCAAATATGAATCAAAATTGTCGTATTTTTTGTTGCTCTCCAGATGCCTGCTTCACTCAAGGCTGAGTTATTCCTAGTTTTACCACATTTATGCACTGCTAAAAACCTTTAACTAACCATAATTTATCAATATATCAAGTAAAGGTATCAATATATCAAGTAAAGGTATCAATATATCAAGTAAAGGTATAATTATGCTTATGAAAATAGCCTTGAATCTTGTTTATCTTTCAATAAAGAAAATGTCAGTATTTCAAACAAAACAATACGAACCCTTGATCATTTCTTCTTTGGCAAAGTCGTAACAATCGCCCTTGAGATGAAGGGTGATCTTTGTGCCCCTCTCCACCCCCTCAGCTTCTGAGATGTTATATGTCCCTAGACTGTCACACAAAAGGTTCCTTCTTAAAGCAACATTCATCAACTCAAGGCAGGTAATTTTAGCATTCATTTGCAGTTTGTGAACCTAACAACCGAATGAGCAAGATCAGTGATTTTTGCATCAAAACCTGTGGCCGTACTATGGACCCAAAAAGGGAATGAGCAAGATTGCCACAATTTGGCAACATTTTTACTATGATTTTGACATTTGGACTAACAATATTTCTGTATATGTGGTGCCACCTACTGGACGCCTTTGGAAGGATAATTAAAAAAATTCTACAAATTGGAATAACTAAATCGCTGACAGGAAACAGTGGCGCCACCTACCCATCGGAGTGCCAACTGTAGCCGACCGAGTCTGGTTTGCAGGAGCGTGTGTAGACGTTGACGCTATCGCTGACCATGAAGGTTGAATAGAACCCCACTCCAAACTGACCAATAATGTTCTTGTTCACCACTCCATCCTTCTCCCCCAGCTGCTGCAGGAACTCCTGTAGTAAGTAGGTCATACGTCAGTCAGGTCAAAGGTCACCAAACAAAGCAGTGTTGTTGGCATTGTACTGAGCATTATGACATGGTGAAACATCTAACATGCACCAATTCACCAATCTACTGATATGTTACAATTGTTAGCAAGCAGGTTTAATTTTAACTTTGCATAAGACCTATAGGGGTTATGAGGGCTTAATTTGGCATGGTGAACCAATATGAATGCTTGGAATGACCAAGGCTGAGGGAAGGAAGGAAAGTGGTTGGGCCCTGAAGGCTGTCATTTGGGAGGCACAAGTTGCATCTAGGAGTGCACAGTACAGTTAAATAAACATGCACAATCATAAAATCAGCAGTAAATATTTTCTGAAGTGAGGTTTATATTTGCCATAACACAACACAATAACAACAAAATTAAAGTGATATGCCATTCCTACTATTATTTTCAACGTGTTACAAGAAACATATTTTTGTTTTACATTATCTACAAACAGAAGCTAAAATGTTGCCTAGATATTGCCATGAAAAACTCAAATAATGTCTCCAATGTCTTAAAGCCAATGGAGATGACGCTGACCTATTTATGATGACCTATTTATGTTGACCTATTTATATATGGAAATATCACGAGTAAAAGAGAAATCAGTTTATGACATCAATAACATGCAGTATAAACAGCACTCAAGCACATAAAGTGGGCAGGAAATGACGACTTGAAATCAACACCCACCCCACCACAATGATGCAAATTTCGAGCATTATTTCACAAACTCACCGTAGATCCTGACTTGGCAATCGTTCCGAGGTTAGAAATCAGCTCTTCCTTCGTCATGCCAATCCCAGTGTCCTAGAGAAACAAGCAGACGTAGTATGTTTCGCTTCTGTGGCTACAGTGACTAGACAAAATATGAACTTTTAAAATTTAATCAAGTTCTGGAAAAACACAAAATGCTCTAAAAATAAATGAGGATGATGGAGGTGTTAGCGACAATCAGAGGGGCTGTTTTCAATCGTCAACAACTTCATAAATGTACCTACTGTATGTCTTCCACCCCTCCACAGAAATGTACCTACTGTATGTCTTCCACCCCTCCACAGAAATGTACCTACTGTATGTCTTCCACCCCTCCATAGAAATGTACCTACTGTATGTCTTCCACCCCTCCATAGAAATGTACCTACTGTATGTCTTCCACCCCTCCACAGAAATGTACAAAAAGGTGCCCCTTGGCATGATTTGCTTATCGCCTATTGCTCAGAAAAAAACATATTTAGAAGACACTAATTTGGTTTTGCGGCACATATTTTCAAATGCTGAAATGCTCTGACAATACAGGGATTTGTTATGCCTCTTTAAATGGAAACAAAGTCGTGGTTTTGGGCCTATGCTGTTTGCATCCAAACTCAACTTATGTAACATACGTTGGCCTTTGTTTACTAACCTACTCCCTCTTTCTGACAAAATTGCATGTTTGTTTGAGACTTTGCGTTGGTTCTGTGTATGCCAGCTTCATTTAATATGTCAAGCATAGTCTTGGTTACCTGATTTTCATAGAACAGCTCATGGCTTCTCGGTCACGCTGGTTAAAGCGACTAACAACAAGGCACTAGCTAAAATGCTTTTTCTGTGTGTGCACAAAGTTTAATATTGTATGTACCACATGCCAAAATAAAATAATTAGGACAAATTTATTTATAGGTAAAATTAAATGTTTAATGCATCTGACTCACAAAGTGCACATAAAATTTGAAGCTAATGAGATGAGCGATCACATGGTTTTGTGACGTCAATGATGATTTGGGTTTACATTCAGTCAATGATTTCTATGCAATGTTTCAGTATAGTTTCACTCGCGATACTATAGCGAGTGATGGCTATGTCAATTGAGCTAGCAGCAAGTGATACCGCACAACCACCTTCGAATTTGGCTCTTTCGAGCAGTTTAGCAACGCCAGTAGCCTTTGACTTATTTATTTTCTGGCTGCACCATGAAAACAAACACATAGAGCTGCCAAACTTCTCCTCGTGTGTATATATATATATATATATATATATATATATATATATATATATATATATATATACACATGTGATGTGGTCAGACATTACTCTTACTTGTACATAAAGATCAAAATAAACAAAAACTTGTTATCTTCTATGACTAGCTTCGCAGAGCTAGGCATAGGAGATACAGCTAGCTTTCGTTTTTGTAATTTGTTATTGTTACATGGAAGTAAGCGCAATGTTTGAACACTTTACATGTTTATATGCACGGTAAATATATGAGAAGTTTGGCGGCTCTAGGTGGTCATTTTCATGGTTAGGTCAGAATGTAAACATCGCAGTAGCAGGAGTAGTACTGATGGTTGGTGGTGATTTCAGCCCTTGGATAATTCGGTCCAACTGCCATGTTATTTCGGCTTGGTGATTTCGGTGACTGATGTGACATGCAAGATCTATTCAATTCTAGCTAGTAATTGATTAGCCTTCACTTTAAGGGTTTGTTATTCCAGTACTTGTCATCAAAGGGATGCTAAGTTTAACTAGATACTGTCGAAGTACTCTGCTTTGTATGTTTTGTACAGTGAGCAGGTGTGAATAAAACACCAGGCATCACATTCAAAATGATCTGTACATCAAAGACCATATGCAGCCGGCTCCGGTGTATTCACAATACAACAATCATTTATCACTGTCATTGGCTCATTGCCCCGTATTTGATTTAATAAAAAAATGGGGAGAATTTCCCCTGATGTGAAATATAGAAACAAGATATTATGATAATTGTAATTTAATTTATATTATAAGATGAGTTTTAAGGATACAACGAACAGTATAAGTTCTAATGATCGTCTCATTGACTGCGTGTTAAAACGGAAAAAATTTAGCGCTGTATTTTATGCGAATGGAAGCAACAACTGTAAAAGTAGTTAAAAAGTTAATGTGAAAAAAATCTATAACAAATGAGAGAATAAATAGAATGCTGTATTCACAGAAAGACATATTAAACTTCATGTGCTCGCTACACAATTATTTGGGCCGAGATCACTATGCCCCTTGTGCTCTGGGGCTGAAGTTACCAGAGTTGTGGGCCAAACTCTCCAGAAAATGCTGTCTAAATTCACTGGGCCGAATTCACCTGTATCTGCTCCGACAGCTCACTTCAATCCTAGATGGACCGTGGTTGTCGACGTTCTACGGACTGGTGACATCAACTTAGCTTCCACTACTGGGAATAATGTGGGCACCTTCCTCTTATTCTATCTTTCAAAGAGATTTTAGCACCCGGATAACCCAGGGATACACCTTCTCTGGTCCAGATCGCAGTCAAAACAAGTTTTCTCAAAGCGAGCAAAGCCAGCTGTGTTTTGTCGACGTTTCGATTGACGTTTGTTTTTTTAAACAAAGTTGGCTCCATAGGGAACTTAAACTAACTACATGTTACTTTATTCTTACTATTGTTTGCATCAAAATAAAATACCACACAATAAACCATTCTGATGCTCGCTTCTAAACAATCTCTATCGCTGTCAGTGGTACAGTGAATGAATGTAATATCTCACAGCACTTCCTTTTCATCAATGAGGTCACGTCAAACCTTGCCGACGACCGCAGGAAAAATATGCATAATCGAGGCAGGCCAGTAGAACAGAGTATTATTTGGAATTATTAACTAATGGAATTCCAAATAATTTTGTTGTTGTTGTGGAAATATACTACAAGATGTAATATAGTATGATTTCAAGCAATCGTTGTTGTTATTCTCTTTAACATGTCAGCTCTCAGTCAACTGGAGAAAGTACCGGAATGTCCCACTTTTAGAGCATATTCTGAGCAAACCACTGGCGTGATATTCTTGATCTTAGTTGCACATGGTTAGTTTTTATTATCTCTTAGGTGCATAGTCTCAAAACCATGACTTTTGTTTCGCTCTAAAGAAGGATATTGTTCAGTTTTGGGAAATGTAAATGATTACACACTGGACACGGGAACATGGATAAAAAATATGAAATATATAAAATGTGAGACAAAGTCCTAAATATGAACATCAAAGAAAATTATTTAGGAGTTTCAGAGCAGTGCAGGAATGCTGCTTCAAAGGAAAATAAAATAAAGAACACTTTGGTTAATTAAGAAAAATATAACACGTAAGGAGATTGTTATGCCATATAGAGAATATCATATCCAAAGAATTATAGGAAATTATAGGAAATCACATTAAAATGTTTTATATTTGACCCTGCTCTGATTGCTACCTGTATAGTGAATGTTTTCTTCTCCTCATCGACTGCGATGTGAATCTCAAGGGGCACGTCTTGACTGGCATCACTGCCCAGTTCAGAGGTCGACATCTGCAGATAGCGCAACTTCTCCAGCGAATCACTGCCGTTCGAGATGAGCTCTCGGATAAACACCTGCAACACGAGCAAACTAACGTCACAGCTATCCCAGCATGCAACTGACCTCACAGCTATCCCAACATGCAACAGGTCAGCATAACATAGGGTCTCCAGAAATGGAAAATTAACTGCCGACATTATTATTTTAATTCACATTATTAATTTAACTTATAGTTTGCCAACTGACTGGGGGCATCAGTATATTATTACATTGCTGCCACCTGGTGCTCAGTGAGAAACTTACTCAAATCAATGGAAACCCATATAAAAGTTAGAACATGTAAGAATGGTCAGTTGATTGGTTGTATTTTAGACTGACCTCCTTGTCTGAATAGAGTGACTGTGCAACAATGTCCAGCAGTTTGCGGGTCTCTGCCTGGAACTCATGTTTGTCTGCAGCACCTGACAAAACACAGACAATAGGCAATTAGAAATACATGCATAAAAGGCTAGCTTCACAAATGAATTATACAACAACTATACCATTACAGTTTCCAATTGAGGCACTATATTTAAACAATACTACTTATCATGATTGCCTAAAATTTAGCATTATATTTATTAGCTGCACCAGATGTTGAAAAACATTGAGGGTCAACTGCCCCCTGGAAAATGTGAACAATCCCATATGTAACTGCTTATGACAAACTGCAACTGCCACAATATTAGTTGCATGGATTACAGGGAATACAACCCATCAATGCATGCGTGATTGAGTAATTCCTCACTCAACTGAACTTTATCATTATCATAATATCAGATCCACATAAAAATGTTTCATAATTCAAAACAAAACGCTTACTTGGTAGTTTAGGAGGACGAAATTTAAAAACTAGAAAGCAATAAACCTTGCCCCTGGGCAGCCATGAATCACTGACAAAATGTAGTGTCAGATGACTGATTTCACAATTCATAATGGGGTAACTCAGAATTTGGTTGTTAGTATGTATTTTAAGCAAGACATAGGTCAATATGGCAGGAATATTTTAATAGGGTAAGAGTGTTATTACATGTCAAACCTAATCCAACACCTATAATTGATATTTTTACAAAAATTGTCATATTTAAATACATCAACAAAAGTTCCATGTCAAATCAACCAATGGTCAAAAAGTCGACGAATTTGCTTAAATTTTAACCAATGAATAAGTAGCTCTCTCTGAGCACTTCTGCCAAAAAATAAGGAATTGTTATGTTAACTGGGGGTAAGCATCCCAAAACACACCTGTTATTTTAATCTGTTTTCAGGTGCTTTTAACTTGAGAAGTTTACAAGCTACATATCTGAAATTTGCTTAATACGTAGACATATTGGTGCAGATTACATATACAAAATTAAAGAATGATGGGGCGAAGGACAATGGGTGTACCGGGTGCACAAAAATGGAAAAGAAGATTTGTTTTCTGAGAAGGATTTCAGCAGTCTGTATTTCATAGTATAATGTCCAAATTGCTACCTTCTATTGTCAGGGATACTGGCAATAACCTATTAGTTCAGTAGGCTTCTAGTTGCCATACCTTCAGAATAATTCAGCCTTAAACTCTAACCTTTTCTATATTTTATGAATTTCAGCACCCAAAATGAGAATGTGAGACAAGCCCTATGACCACAATGTTTCTACTGTGCAGTCTTTTATTAGATAAACAACATATTGAAATTTCAGGATGGTATTCTGCCACATTTATTTTGGGTATATGTTTGGCCAATTTGGAAGAAATTTAGGAGAAAACACCATTGGATGGAACAGTGATTTTCAGCTGCAATATTAATTAAATGAGACAGAACACCATCCTGAAATTTTAATATGTTGTTTACCTAATAAAGCTGTATTTTTGGTGCTTACCCCCATTCACATAAAAGTGCTCAAGTATAGCCAATTATTTATTGGTAAACATTTCAGCAAATTATGATTCATCAACTTTTAAAATTTCCTAAAAATAGGTTGATTTGACACGGAATGACCAAAATGAATACTCCTACACAAGTTCTTTCAGATTCCTATTTTCTAAATATTTCCCAAGCCTCACATCTGATAACACTGAATGATGGTTATTGGGAAATGGCTGCTGCAGAATGCAGATAGTTATTGGCATGTGGGCCGGAACGTGGCACACAAATAGCATGAAACCCCTTCACTTAAAGGTCCCTCCGCAATTCATTTGGTTGCTTGTTTCACTAATTTCAGACTCATTTCACAAAAAAATTGTACCACCCACCCACCCACCCACCCACTGCAGCAGGCTATCTCATTTCTACACATATTTAGTCTCTGTGAAATTATCGGACACACTTGCAAATTATTTTCACTAGGTCAATTATTTTGACGATTTTAACAACTGATTGCAGTCTTTTATTCAACTGATTGTGCATACCAGTTAACTAGTCACACGGGATAAATGTGGACATTAACGAACCTACCTTGCAATGAGTTAAATCATGTAGTAATGGCAGTGAACCCATAAAACAATGTAATGCAGCCCTTTTTCTAGCTGTGTTTTTAAACTGGCACGTTTTGCACAGCTTATCAAACTAATAATTGGTATTGTAAAAATGTGTTGTCCAGGTTGAAACAAATATTCAGCTAGTATAACTTTAGAAATAAAGTGCAGCCTCATAGGTTTATCATAAAATCTTCCTATATAGGCAATATAGTATATAGTATAGTATAGTATATAGTATATACCCGGTAGGCAATATAGTATAAACTACATCTGTTCTAAAATACTGACTGTCGCTTTTTAAACACGTTTTACTGAACCATATTTCAGAAATATACTTTGACAATTATCTCAATGAATATCCGTTTAATCTGAATGTTTCATAAGAAGAACGCTTGACCTGCTTTACAGCTGCCGAACAGACATAACTGTGCACCAATCCGCCACAAAACATAATTTCCAAGTAGAAATGTTATGAGTCTCCAGGGTTTTGACGTGGGCGATGATTTGTAACATTCGACCAATACCAAGATTAGGTGGCGAGGCCGAGGCAACTAGGAGCCACTGATTGGGAATTACATTTGTTGGAGAATAAGACATAAATCAGTCATGCTGCGTGCAGTGACAGACAGGTGAATCTCTCATTCCCACAATGTCTGTTCATAGTTGTTGATCGTGTCAGATTCGGTGGGTTGAAATGTCGCTTTACCAACTGCACAAGGTTTGTTTTATGAAAATGTTATCTATCCAGATTGCTGGCAGGGTCTTTAACACCCATGAAATAGGCAAGAAACACATTTATTTGGCACAATGTCATATATATATATATATATATATATATATATATATATATATATATATATATATATATATATATATGTATATGATAACAATATATATATATATATATGATGATAATAACATATATATTATATATATATATATATATATATATATATATATATATGATAACAACTAAAATAACAGCACAGTTCTGTATATCGTATACTTCCACTTGACCTTACTGAATGTGTGCATGTCATAACATATATTCTTCAAGCAAAACAAAAGCCATAACACCTATAAGAGTTGCATAACCATTTGTAACTACAATTAAGAATATCATGACAGTGGTTTACTAAGAAAACCTTGTTTAACACACGTCTTAATTTCATTGGTAGCGTCATACCGTTAGATAACTACATCACGAGCGCGGTATTCTGGCAATATTTGCTTATTCAAATGAAAATATATTTGTATACACCTATTCCTATTCTTGCCAACAGGATATGACCTTGCTATTTGTGTCCAAACACAACTTACACAACATATTTTGGTCTTTGTTTACTAAACTTCTTTCTGGCAAAATAACACGTTTGTTTGTGATGACATTGCATTGGTTCTGTGTATGCCGGCCTCCCTTAATACGTCACTTTAGTCTAGGTTACCCAGCTGTCATAGAACTGTGCATGCACTTATCGGTCGCGCTGGTTAACATGTTAACACTCGGTCATTTGGAGAAATGACCAGAATCTCCAAGTTATAGAACACATTCCGAGTAAACCACTGGAGTGATATTCATGATTTTACTTGCATGTGGTTAGTTTTTATTATTTCTTTTAGGAGCATAGTCCCAAAACCAGGACTTCTGTTTCACTTTAAAGACACATATGTACTTATAAACCTACTTTGACCAAATGTACAGTGTACTATGTAACGTCTTCATCAAAGGAAGGTCACATATTACATAAACAATTTGAATGACAGTAACCATGACAGCAACCAGATAATCTTTTAAGTATTGACAGGGATAGTTTTGCAGTAAATCCCATGGAAAATTCATATTATTTATTATATATTATTATCCAATTTGATTTAAATCACTCAAAAAACGTTGATTTATGATTTTTTTTAATCGCTGATTTACATGAATTTAACACAAATAATTGGTTGCAAGCATCGAGATCAACAAAGTTTTGTATGTTTTTTTAATACAAAAGCACAATGTGCACACACTTGTGTAGCTGTATTGTCACCAGATAGTAAACTATTTTTTGACATTGTGTATGTTTGAGCTATTCTCTTTCTGAATGCAGTGAAGCCACACAAACTTTTCAAGTCAGAAGCCTTGAGTTAAAGTCCACTTAGAGCTTGTGCTAGTTGTTACCAATTCATTAAGTTGACTCAAGTGAGACAGCCTGGGCTACAATTGTCTAACACTGTACCAGTTTGCAGTCTGGACCCTTAGAGTACACAGAGCACTGGACAAGTGCTAATCCACCCTCTCAGTAAACAATAATTATCATAGCTACAGCCACAGACACACAGCATGCTTTCCTTTCCAAGACAAATTATGCATCTACAGGGGTGAGGCCTTGTGGACATTGTCTAATGCTTTATATAAGCAAAACTCATGTACCCTCTATTTAGACAAGTACCCAAATCAATTTGAATAAAACATGCCTGAAAGAGTTTATTAATATAAACATCTATATAAATGTTTACATACCAGATTTTACCAAATTAAATAAATAAAATTCTGATTTAAATTTAAAAAAAAAAGATTTTTTATTTTTGTTAACTATGATTCTTTTCAATCCTGGTTACAGTGTTTCCAAACTATTCTATATTTGTCATATTTGGTGGCCATCTTTGTTTGTTGCCATGGAAATGAGTGTATGGCAAAAAAAATCAATATATTTTGTTACTCAGTAAGACTCTACAGATTGGGCTAAAACAAATGCATTAGCTATGCAATTTAAAAATAAATCCTATCCATGTGGGGGGTCTAGGGCTACTATTTTCACAATCATGACACACTTTTCATTGCCAAGCCTGTAATTACTAGCTAATGGCTTTCAGTGAAAAAAAACACATACAATAACAGTGAAGAAAAGGCAGGAAGACATAACTGTAAACAATATTTTTTCTAAAAATGTTTTCAAAGCTACCCGAGATAAATGTTTGTAATACTGAATAATCACGCTGTTTACTACACACAACATAACAACACTAGCCACACAACACACCTATTCACACCTACAAATAAACAAAATAGTCTTAGTAATCCATTGTTATTTACAGAGTCAACATCATTTGTTATCTGCCGAGGCCAACCACAAGGACCCATCTTTGAAAACAAGTGTGACGCAGCAGTTCTCACAAATCATCAATTTACTAAACACCTGTGCTACAAAATGTCTTACGTTTTACCCCCTCTGCTACAAATGTGACTCAAATACAAACCTGTGGTGTACTGGTTAAACATATATTATAGAATAACCTCGATTTAATGTTTTTAAATTTTTTAGAATTGTTATCGTAGGGCGTCATTACGAACATTCCTGGTTTCTCATCAGCATGCATATTTGAAAATAGGTGATATGAAACTGTCTGGAGAGGAGTGTGTGTGGTACACTTGTGAAGTTGTTCATGTTTGAGAATAGGCTCTGCTAGTTGCTAATACCTCCATTAGCATACTATAAAAAAGTCATTCCTCATTTACTTTTAGAAAAAGTTCTGATGAGAAACCAGGATTTTTCATTTTACCTAATTAATAATATTCATCTAAATGTGAAGCCCACACCAACAATGATTTGGGAATCAACAAATATACATTGATTTTTTTTACAAATGAACAATACACCATTTTTTAATAATGCACAAATCACAACCAAACACTTGCCTTGGATCACTGAACTTGACCTAAGACATGAGGTCCATAACAATTTAGCAGGCATATGTGGGGGGGAAGACACCTCAAAAGTTGTTTTGATAGCTTCCCTTCATTTGCAGGGAAAATCTATTGGTGAAAATTAATGTGATGACTGGAACTAGTGTCTGAAGGTAAACAGGCTGGCATCTGTTTAACATCCACAAACCTGCGGATATAAATAGCACCTCCAGCAGACTGCTAAAGTGGCACTGATCAGCATTGTCATGAATCACAATTTCTGGTACATGGCCAGGGATAAATAATTCATTGTGGCCTATTTAGGAAATGCTAAAAACCACTAAAAGCATCCTGCTAGACTCTATGTTGATCTTTAAAATGTTATTATGCAAAGGAGTACTGTAGGTTGGACATGAGAAAGTACTCTTTCTCACAGAGGGTGATAAATGAATGGAACAAACTGCCAAATGATTGTGTTAATGCTAGTAGTGTGAATATGTTTAAAAATAGAATTGACAGATATCTGATAAGGGCGAGCTACACATAGATGAGAAAATTGTTGGACTTTTGATAAGCCAATGGCTTCCTTGTCCACTTGCCATCTGGAACTTGTTGTTCGAGATGGCAATCTTGTTAAATGTTGTTAAATCTTGTTAAAGTGTTCAGTTTACCCTATCACTAATACACGATAAGTGAAACTGTGTCCCAGTTCATACACCAATCAGTGGAATTCTTTGCTAGGATTTAGCTCCACAACGCTTTACTTGTAACAGGAATTTTCTATTTGTGTATGAATGGCAGTCAATATTGGCAGTAATTTTCAGCGAATGTCACCTTCTCTTAATTTTTTAATGACAAATGCATGAAATATCAAATATTATTTTATATCCCTAACATGTTTAACACACCGACATACCACCCATGTACATCAGCTAAATATAATTCACTAGTAAAAAAGTAATCCCATTGTTTTGCTTATGGTTGAATAGATGGCTGCATGGGTTTAAAAATAATGATACATTTTTTTCTATGGTAGTACTATTTTCTCATTTCTATTTTCATAACTACTATTTTCTAATAATTATTAAGAAGAACAGTAAACAAATTTAACAAACTACCTGCAATATCTTTGTTGCAATCTTTTCCAGTGATTCCACCAGATCAGCCTTCCTCCAATTTATTTGCCACTAAAGTTTTTATAAACACCCTTCTACTTGCGTATTTGTCATGTTCATGTATTTATCATTGGGTGACAACAAAACTGGTTTTGACTATAAGTATAACAACTTAACGTCTTGGAAAGGTCATGGGCTTGCCTACTTGAGCGGTGACATTTCAACAAAAACAACCTTTGACAGGCAAATTAAAATAGAAGACAATAACAATTGCCCAATAACTCACAGTTGTACACCGAACCCCATTAATATCCTTAACTTATTCTCCAGCACAACCCAACCCACCACAAAATGAAATAATAACAGCAATTTCCCTATTTCTGCAACCCTACACCAGCACTAGAGCTGGCTGCATTCCACTGCCCCTGAGGCGTGGCTGCACGCAATCCCACTACAAAGAGAACTATTAATTTTCATGCCAAATCCTAGACTAATCCATTATGTTGACTTGCCCAAAGATGGTTCACATACACACTTGAAAAATTACTTAGCTCCCACGGGTGTGCTGGACTAGCTTATTCACCCATAAGGGATTGTCAGAAAGTAGACTGTGAATTTCATCAAGAACAAAGATTCTACTGAAATATGCCATAAATGAATAGAAGGTAACCTGTTAAAACCAACATTGTGATGTTTAATTAAAATAGATTTTACTTTTAATGTTGAGCCTTAAGCTGTATTGTGATACAATGTGAAAATAAAACCTTTTCACGATGAAAAAGTTAGCATTACAAAGTGAAATAATCAAAAACAATACATTTTTCAATCAAAATATCTAATAACTAATACCTTTGGCCCGTTCGGTGTCTTTGATGATGCTGTGATATTCATCTCCTGCATCTGATGATTCTTCTTTTGCAGCCTCCGCAGACAGAAGTCTTGTGCTAATCTGCAGTTGTCTGCGCAGTGATGTTATCAACGTCTCAGACTGCCACAGTCTTCCTGCTGCAACAAACAGATAAAGATGAAACAAAATGCACTGAATTGTGAATGTCCTTTTAATGTTTCAAAAACTAATAGGTGATGTGCATTTATAATTATTTTATTATTACAAATATAGATTAAATTTTTTTATTACATAATATTTATGGTAGGACTATTTATAGCTATATTTTATAATGTTTATTGTTGGCATTGTTTTTTCATATAATTAATATATATTTTAATATATTTATTTTGTATATAATTAATATATATTTTAATATATTTATTTTGAATATAATTAATATATTTTTTTTTAAATATAATTACAGGTTCTTTTTCTTGACTTTACGTCAATGGTGAAATGTTTTGTCAAATTTATGTTTTTTTTCAACCAATAACTGTTTTATCTCCCTATCTATACACCTGTTTTGTCCTCCTAGGTTTCAAAGCATGTACTGGATTCGACGTAATAAGCATACCAAAAACAGGCAATGTAAAAAATTTTCTCTAGACAATAAGGTAACTGTTTAACACTTGAGTGGTGTCATTTCGTGACTAGTATAGAACAACCACAAAGTGGTGCCAACTGTTAACACCAGAGGGCAACACTCAAATTACAATAATTATGGACCCTGCTGATTAAAAAAATATTAATTAATTAGGGCATGTATGCTTAATAGGTCGAATACGGTATGTCTTATTTGTGATGATCCCAGCACAAGGGATATTAAGTCACACAATGATAATTTGACTCAGATGACTCGAACATGGTGTAACAGTAATATTCATACATACATACATACATACATACATACATACATACATACATACATACATACATACATACATACATACATACATACATACATACATACATACATACATACATACATACATACATACATACATACATACATACATACATACATACATACATACATACATACATACATACATACATACATACATACATACATACATACATACATACATACATACATACATACATACATACATACATACATACATACATACATACATACATACATACATACATACATACATACATACATACATACATACATACATACATACATACATACATACATACATACATACATACATACATACATACATACATACATACATACATACATACATACATACATACATACATACATACATACATACATACATACATACATACATACATACATACATACATACATACATACATACATACATACATACATACATACATACATACATACATACATACATACATACATACATACATACATACATACATACATACATACATACATACATACATACATACATACATACATACATACATACATACATACATACATACATACATACATACATACATACATACATACATACATACATACATACATACATACATACATACATACATACATACATACATACATACATACATACATACATGTTTGTTTATTGTCTCAAATAACATAAATTCATATACATACAATCAATCAGCCGATCAACTACTAAACACGTTTAAGACAATGGAAAAGAAGCAAATTGCTTATGTTTCCTTTTTCAATTATCAATTAAATATATTATGCGCCACGATGTCTATTCTTTAAAAAAAAAAAAAAAAAAGTTGTTCACAAGTGATTCCTAATACAAGTATACCACATTTGTATAATCAATAACTTGTTTGTTATAAGATATGATAAAAAAGATTACCACAAATAAGTCATTCACATATAATAATACATAGGACTATTATACTAAATTATACTGGTATATCACAATTGACTAGAGTAGTCTTGTTCGTAGGTTCCCCATATGTAGTGTTTAACTGTTTTTTTTTTAAATATAAGTAGACATACAATCATCCAAGTGGTTCTTTTTAACAATAGTATTCCATAATTTGGGACCAACATATGCCAGTGTATTTTGTCTGGTGTTGGTTTTACAGTATGGTATTTTATAAACGGTTTCTTGTCTCATGTTATAACTGTGTAAAGTAGTATGATGTATAAGCATGTCATTAAATATATTTGGTAACATACCCCTATTATGTTTATACATTAGCACGTAGCTTATATATTTGTTTAGTTGATAAATGTTCATAATTTGATATGTCTTGAATAAAAACTGTGTGTGGTTTCTAAATCCAACATGACTAATTATTCGTATTATTCTTTTCTGCAATATATAAATTTTAGATAAATATATTGTTGGGGCTCTTCCCCATGCTACATTACAATAAGTAATATATGGGTAAATAAATGTATAATATAGGTTAACCAATGTCTTCTTGTTCAGTTTGCTCTTTACCTTTTTGATAATGCCTATGCTCTTAGAAATTTTATTACATATGTACTTTATATGGTTACTCCAGTTGATTTTATTATCTATTATCACTCCCAAAAATTGCGTATGATTAACAGTGTCTATTCCTATTCCATCTATGTATATGTCATTACATCTGTTTCTTATACTGGGAGTACTGCTAAAGGTCATTGTACATGTTTTTTTTATATTCAGTGAGAGTTTATTAGTTTTGAGCCAAAGTGATAGCTTTTTTATTTCAATATTTAAATCTTTTTCCATTTTTTGCAAATCTTTCCCTTGGATAAAGATGTTAGTATCATCTGCATACATAATGGGAAAGGTGATCTGAGAAACAGCACCTAAATCATTTATATATATATAAGGAATAGTAAGGGTCCTAATATTGACCCTTGTGGTATTCCACATGTTATATTTTTAAGAACAGAATTGATTCCATTAAATTTTACTGTTTGTTGTCTTCCAAACAAATAACTTTGAAACCACTGGAGCGCTATTCCTCTGATTCCATAATGATCAAGTTTTCTTAATAGGATATCATGGTTAACAGTATCAAATGCTTTAGCAAAATCTAAAAATAGTCCAATTACATGTTCTTTTATATCCATTGCACTGGTTATTTTGTCAATTAATATTGTTAAAGCCATATACCGGTACATTGAATATCCTTTTTTAAATCCGAACTGGGAGTTTGACAAAACATTGTGTTTAACTATATATTTATTTAATCTATTATATATTAATCTTTCAACAATCTTTGAAAATACTGGTAATATAGAAATAGGTCTATAGTTTTTAATTAGTGTAGCATCACCTTTCTTAAAAATGGGCACTACATTAGCTATTTTTAGTTCATTGGTACATATCCTTTATCAAATGATAAATTTATAATGTGGCATAATGGCCCAATCATACCAGAGTAAGTCTGTTTGATAATATTTGGTTTTATGCCATCCCAGCCGGAACTACAATTTTTCAATTTCTCTATAATTATCCTTATCTCATCTGTGGTTGCAGGTGCTAAAAACATAGAGTTTTTTTATAAATTCCATCAAGATAATCGTTAGGCTTTTCTGTGATGAATGGTATTTCATTAGCTAATTCTGATCCAACGGTCGTGAAATACTCATTAAATTTATCAGCTATTAATTGCTTGTTCTGTGTTAAGTTACCATTGATTAAGAACTCTTGGCTACATGAAAATGCTGTCCTCTTGCTTATGATTTCCCTTATCACATGCCAAGCTTTTTTCAAGTTGCTCTTGTGCTTATCAAACTCCTTCTGATAGTGATAGTTTTCTGCTATATTAATAAGTTGCCTTAATTTGTTTTTGTATCTTTTATAATTAATTTCATTGAACACTGTTGGTTTTCTCAAGAAAAACATATATAGTTTGTGTTTTGTTTTTATAGAATTCCTAAACCCTTTGGTGATCCATACTCTATGTTTCCCTTTTCTTACCTTTTTTTAGCTAGGGGGAATGATTTATCATATGCCAGTGAAATTTTCTTTAAAAATGAAGTATAACTTTTTTGGGGATCTTCAGATGCATAAACATCATTCCAACATATTGTATCTATCATACTTTTGAATGAGGCAATCGTTTGATCATTATATATTCTGGTCTCTATCGTTACATCATCTTTTATATCATTATTCAGCTTAGTTAGTAAAAATATTGGTAAGTGATCAGAAATGTCTGTATATAATATTCCATACAGTTGATTATATTCACCAAGTATATCATTACTGTATATATTGTCTATTAATGTGGCTGTAGTTGGTGTTATTCTAGTGGGCTTAGTAATTTGGGTATTAGTGAGTTTGAAAATGTTGTATCTACATAGTCATGAGTTTCCATATGATAATTTATATATATATAAAAGGATATAGGAACAGTCAGTGAGCTGTACACAATGGATAAGTTATTATTCAAACAACATGAAAAGACCAGGAGGTTCGGTTCATTAGTGTATGGCTTCAGAAAGTACCTGCTCAGTGGAACAATGCAGGATTAGCAAGCCATTTACTCTCTTGTGTTGGCAGGCTGTGAGTTCCATGCATTCCTCACACAAAGGGCACCCTACCATAGGTTGATAGTTGTCACAACTGGTATACAAATTTATGTATTTGTATCTCGATTTTTACTTGTGACATTTCACTCCAAACAGCCCTGTCAATGGGCTAACACAGGAGTGGTTTATCTCAGAGTTTTCCTTATCTAGAGTTAGCGAGTTCACAAAAGGTTTTTTCCATTTCCCTGCTTAGGTTTTGTTGTTTACACAACAAACATGTTTAATTTCATTTGTTGGCATCCTGGGGGACCACCCAATACATAGTGCGTGCAAACCATTTAGGATAACAAAACACACTTTAAGTTACTGGGTAATTAAGGAGATACATTTTTACATTTCAAAGCGTGTTTTCACAATCTATAAAGGGTGGAACAGTGGATATTATATATATATTAAAGTGTATATATTTGGATTGAATCCACTGAATTGAAAAGGTAAAATTTCACCTAACTCGCGGAATATGACTTCTGTCCATGGAAAAGGGTGTATATTTCCATATCGAAGAAGGATATAGATATGTTTGAAAGAATACAGAGAAGAGCAACTAAAATGATTCCAGAACTGAGAAACGTTAGTTATGAAGAATGCCTAAATGAATGTGGTTTAACAACCCTAGAGACAAGGCAGTTAAGAGGAGAACAAATTGACGTTTCTAAGATACTGAATGGGTATGAAAATACTGATAGAAATATTTTTTTCTCACTCAAGAAAGATAGTAGAACTAGAGGACATGAGGCAGGGCTCTACACTAACTCCTAGAAGGCACTTGTCCTGTAGGACAGGTAACGAGTCATGTTTACTTGTCCCACCAAAACTATACTTGTCCCACCTGAAAACTACAAATGCAATGAATTGCTATGGCATGATATGACACCCACCTGGATCTGTATAACATCCAGGATGATGTCTATAACAAATATGTATTAGTGCATTTTTGTGTGTAGAAGGACAAAGTTCAATAATTCTAATAAACAAGATAGCGTTTACCAACTCTTATTGTGTTAAAAAGTAATTATGCAAAATTTTAACATTCTGACCAAAAGGAAATAAGTGAATTACAATGCTACATAGACACCATTTTTTCATATTTACTAATAAAAACAGTGTACATTTAGCAAGAACTATAATATTCTGCATGGAACAGACTGCTAGTACTTAAAATCTAGTATCACATAATACATTAATTATGATAGTCCAGTACACAAATAGTAACAACATGCAACAACATAAATGACCATAAAATTATTGCATTAATAAAACAGAATAAACCAAAAAATCAATGGGCTTTTCGTTATGACCTACGTATACCGTGAAGTGTGAATGCAACTAGACTGAAAAATTACAAAAACGAACTCATGCTTGCAAGTGTAGGGCTTAGGGTTGCTGCTGTAGCTGTGAGCATACTTGCGTTAAGATATAGCAGTGATAAGACCGTACCACGTCATGCTGCATTAATATGTATAATAAAACATGCTTAGTAGTATAAGTACATGTAACTTTTGCCGTTGTGCCGAAGCCAAATGGCATCAAGCTGTTATGCTGACGTTTGTTACAATCGTGATATGTTTCTGACTTTAGATTCAGATTTGATATGTTCCTCTGTAGCAATAATGTTAAAAATTCAAAACATAAAATAGGAATATATGTCAGAAGTGTGGCTATGTAAGGGCGGATTTAAATGAACGGTGACAGCGTGTTCGTGCTTTCAATGAAACAGTGTTGCTGTCCTAGTAAGCTAGTTTCTAAAATACTACATGCGCCACCTGGTGACTACATTAGCAGTAGTCGCACCACAGAAAGAAAACAATGATACGTGCAATGTCGAAAAAAATTATAGATTCCATTAAAATTCCATTATTTATTTTGGGTGTCAACAAGTTAATACCTTTCATTCTTTTTATTAAAATGAATAGTACATGTTTTATATTGCAACAGCATGAACTTGTCTGGTGGGACACGTGTCCAGGATTATGTACTTGTCCTACACAGGTAGCTAGCTACATGTCATGGACAAGCGTTATTGTCAAGCCCTGTGAGGTAACATTAGTAAAGGATCAGTGTAGATTGGATATAAAGAAGTACTCGTTCTCACAATGAATGAATGGAACAAATTATCTACAGATAGTGTAACTGCTAGCAACATGAAATTCCACGAAATTGTGTAAAAGCAAGGACAAGGTTGACACAATAATGCTAACAATGTTAGTGAGTTTTGCAGCCAGTAGGATCATTGATATTGCACTGTGCTCAGCACAACATCAACCACCCAAGGGATACTACAAGCAGTGAAGTAACAAATTAACGGAACGCGCTGCAGCCTACATCATAGACAGCGCACGGGGACAAAGTGACATTGACGATAATCGAGGACGTTCACGCAACGAATGGCATGTCACGGCCTAGAAATTATACCTAATATACATCATAAAATAAATTGTAAAAGTGTAAATACCTCGACGCAATGGTTGTGTATTACTTTTTGTTAATGCGTGTAAAGATCGTGGAAACACCGCATTGTTGCCACGTGTATAGAACAAAATTTGCTTTGCCGGAGAAAACCATTTGCATCTCATGGAGGCCGCCATCTTGAAGACCGAGTCTACAACAGCGTCGTCTGGTGGATTTTTATAACATTATTGGTACAACAATGATTTAGAAATAACGAGTTTTGCGCAGGTACACGTTCATGGTCCAGCTATTTATCACGGATATGATAAACCGAGAAACTGGAGTCAAAACAAGTTTGTTTTTAAATACTGTGGATTATTTCTAGCTACGGAAATTGGGAACGTAATTAATTATATGATACTAATTATGACAAACGGATAACTGTGTTGCCGTCCAAACACGCAAATAAACACCAAACTAATTTGTCTGTCATTTTGTTATTCAACCAACCATCCAGCCGCCTATATATAATATCTTATACATACATCTAGTCAGTTATTTTATGACTCATCCGACTAGACTAACAGCTTTCCAGATGTTGTCAGCAGTGTTCGCCAGGCGGCGCTATCAGCATCGCGTATAACGGGTTCAATCAATTATCGCATTTAGTGTTGTGTCGTTAGATCATTAGCACAGCACGGCTTCATTTGATTATTACCCGTCGAGGAGCGAACATCGAGATTAATGACGATGACGTACGCGCGATCCTACGACGCATAGTGTCTATGCTATTATAATATCTGCCCACGGCCAAACGGAAGACCGCGCTACCGCAACAACACAGGCCGGCCTACCCATTATAAGTTGTTCATTACGGCGCGGCCTGTTGTTGATCCTGCAGCGGCGTGTTTCTTGATTTGGCAGCGCTTGGACCCGACCTAAGGTCGTCCCTGGAGCCTCATAGAAGTCTGGGTATTTCCCGTTAAATGCTAACAAGCTGTCGTGCCCTCATCTTCCCCGGCAATAATTATAGTCCCACCCTATGATTTGTAAAAAAAAAAACGACAATTAAAGCACCACTGGTGCAAGAAACTATAAGGTCGATCAAGTTAACATGGCATAACTACAGTTTCAAATTAAACAATCAAAACCTTTATTACCGTTATAATCGGTAAACTAACTCCTCCATGTCCACTATGTAGCTCCATTTTTATTTAACGTCTTCCCAGATCGCTTCGACATTCGTCCTGAACAACATCTCATCTCCCACCGTTCCTTGGCGTCGGTTCCTCCTCAACATCACGCGATGCAGTTGTCCTCGTGTGCGTTTGCCACCATATCACCCTTATCACGAACTATTACCATCCTTACTATGAACTATCATCACCCTCACCACTAACTACCATCACCTTCACCACGAACTATCATCACCCTCACCATGAACTATTGTCATCCTCACCACGAACTATCTCCACCCTCACCACTAACTACCATCACCCTCACCACGAACTATTGTCACCCTCGCCACGAACTATCACCTCCCTCACCACTAACTACCACCACCCTCACCACGAACTATTGTCGCCATCACCACGAACTATCACCACCTTCACCACGAACTATCACTACCCTCACCACTAACTACCATCACCCTCACCACGAACTATCATCACCCTCACCACTAACTACCATCACCCTCACCACGAACTATCATCATCCTCACCACGAATTATCACCACCCTCACCACTAACAACCATCACCCTCACCACGAACTATCACCACCATCACCACTAACTACCATCACCCTCACCACGAACTATCACCACCCACACCACTAACTACCATCACCTTCACCACGAATTATCATCACCCTCACCACGAACTATCATCACCCTCACCACGAATTATCGCCACCCTCACCACGAACTACCATCACCCTCACCACGAACTATCATCAGCACGAACTATAGTCACCCTCACCACGAACTATCACCACTCTCAGCACGAACTATCATCACCCTCACCACGAACTATCATCACCCTCACCACGAACTATTGCCACCCTCACCACGAACTATCACCACCCTCACCACGAACTATCGTCATCCTCACCACGAACTATCATCACCCTTACCACGAACTATCATCACCCTGCCCTCACTGTCACCATGCGTGACGTCATCACACCCTCGTGACTATTCATGACGTCAGCACACCCTCATAAACAACTTAATGTCACCACACCATCGTGACCACGCTTGACGTCACCATACCCTCGTGACCATGCACACCGTCACCACACCTCGTGATCACACAGGGCGTAATCGCACCCCCACCACCACTACCACGCTTGACCTAGTTTCTTGGCCGCGCGCGTGCGCTGGTTCGGCCATGTCGTACTTTGCCCACCAAATCTCATGAATAATGCAGACGACAGAACAACGCAGCGCGACCAGTTGGCGCGTTTCGAGAGGCGATGGTATGAATGTTAATAACACACGAAGCTACATAAATGATAACTATACAACATGCCCTAACAGTCAAACAATCACGCTGGAATGTCAATTCGCGACAGTTCACGGAACATTGACATTGCACTACAGCAAGACATGTGATAGGAGCAATGAGTGGCTATAGCCAGCCATACGAGTAGTCAATAATTGGTAACATAAATGTGTCGTACATCTGTGATGTCATGTACTCCCATGGCTATTTATTGTGTGTTAACGTAAGCAGCTCACCACCAAACGAGTCCGCTTAGCAACAAGACTGTGATTTACGAAAGATTCGAATAAGCGAAGCGCAGTTCATTCGACGATGGTTTTGAATGACGAAGGAGGTTAATTGTCTATAAATTATTTACTTTATGGTTAGGAAATTCCCCTTCATATGTCCTTAAAGTGGACTTCTAGTGTTAAACAAACCAGCTATCAAAATTTCCACGCAATTTAATATTCGATGTCATGCTCGGGGGAGGGGTTCCGGGGGTTCGAACAAACCCACTTTTTGAGAAAATGTTGTTGAACTGTAACATTTGTCAGAACTGCCTGATTGTGTAGGCTCGAACCGCCTTTTGAGGACCCCGAGGACGGGCCTGGATGCCAAAAACGGCCATGTTATACACATCCCAAATGTGCGTGCTTTTCCATCACATTATCATGAGTAAAACCTCGACTGTGTTGCACTTGTTACAACATGGCATGTTGCCCGGAAGTAATAATACAATAAGTTAAATTTAGCGAACTATTTTGCGATCGCTAAATCATGCAGGATTGTTCGCTCAATTTTGCTTTGTTTACCCGACCCCATTTTTACCCGACCCCATTGCCATGCATTGCGTTTCTGTCCATGTCCTTCCCCCACTATCAATCTTTCTCTCGCTCCCCCTCCTCCTCCCCTCTCCCTCTCCCCCCCTCCTCTCCCCCTCTCCCTCCCTCGGTCTATAAGCCCAGTGTGTCCTCCATGAAAATACTAAATTGAATCTTATACATGCGAGTTTTGACACTGATATTATTGTGACCCGAACGTTTGTATAAAATCCTGTATAGGGGAGATTTATTGAGACGACAGAGTCGACGCTGCGTCATCCTGGCGACAAACTGCGTCACTAAGTCTGCTCAAGTGCATTGGCGCATTTACGGTTGTTTCGTCGACGTCGAATATATTGGAAGAAAAAGCCGAGGATGGATGTTGATGTATGTTGTTACTGATGCTGCTGTCGCCACTTGCTTCTTGTAGTCGATCAATAGGTCCGCGGTCAGTTTCTATCATTCGCCGTCTGACGATCGCCATTCCCATAGAGGTCAGACCAGAGTGAATTATTGCATTGGTGGCAATGGTGACGTGTTGCCTGATTACAAGACAATTAGACCATCAACAATTCTGAAGTAAAATCACATCCACCGCCATCATGTCATTGATGTTCTGAACAAGTTTCGTCGAAATCACATAACTCCAGCTCGTTTAATCATATCGCAAACGCGCCTATTCTAAAAAATTAAAGTTTTTGCCAAATATCAATACGCCTACCGGTGTTTCGGGAATGTCACTTTCAAAACAGCGACGCCTCTTCGAATCCACTTCATACTGCGACATCTTACTGCCAAAGGTGTAATATCTCCCTGCCAAAAGTGTAACATCTCACTGCCAAAGGTGTAACATCTCACTGCCAAAGGTGTAACATCTCACTGCCAAAGGTGTAGACTCTCCCTGCCAAAGGTGTAACATCTCCCTGCCAAAGGTGTAACATCTCCCTGCCAAAGGTGTAATATCTCACTGCCAAAGGTGCAACATCTCCCTGCCAAAGGTGTAACATCTCCCTGCCAAAGGTGTAACATCTCATTGCCAAAGGTGTAACATCTCACTGCCAAATGTGTAACATCTCCCTGCCAAAGGTGTAACATCTCACTGCCAAAGATGTAACATCTCCCTGCCAAAGGTGTAAAATCTCACTGCCAAAGGTGTAACATCTCCCTGCCAAAGGTGTAACAACACCTTGCCAAAGGTGTAACATCTCCCTGCCAAAGGTGTAACATCTCCCTGCCAAAGGTGCAAAATCTCACTGCCAAAGGTGCGACATTTTGAACGTTCCAACTTTGCCGGCTGAATACAGTTACTTCTTGGCAAATAAAAATCACTGCAATCAGCAAAATTTCGTATTTTTAGGCATTAACTGTGGTCTGAACTCTTACTGTCCACGTGGGGCCGGACCACTATTTTACTTCCTGTTTAAAGTTGCCTCCACAACTCCAGTCGATACTACATATATTCGATTTGTTTGCGAAACGAGACGAGCTAATAATAGAATAGGTTTTGCCTTCTGCAGGTGTACAACCAAATACTTTATATAGCTGATTGAACATCAATGAATGATGAATCCGACGTCACTTCAGTTTCGGGTGAACGTCATTTTCGTTCTTATTCGATAACGTGCAGTCTTTCATTGAACGCCGGTGACCAATCAGCGCACTAACAAACACTTTCGACCACTCCAGCATCTAACGTGGAAACGGTTTCTACGGAAGTCTCGCGACATGTCACGTGACAACGTCGCGGCGTTTGATTGGTCGACGAACCAATCATTTATCGCAAAAACCAATCAGACTGCATGTCTCAACTGTTGCAGTGACGTCAGTACGGCTTTGCCTCAGCGACTTCCGGTGTGTGACATCCATGCCGCATACGCATGTTTCCTTGTGATTCAACATTAGTTATACCCCATTTAAACACTGTAGGCCTTACACGGTCGTAGTCTACAAGCAGCCGTTTGTTTTTGAGACCATGAGCATTGGCGTATTTAGGGGAAGGGCACTGGGCCATTGCCCACTTTGGATTATTGTTTTCGTTTGTGACCTGTTGCACCACTACATGGTAGCATGGTAAACTAATAGGTGACTAAACTTGCCCCCCCTTGCGATATTCTAGAGACGCGATTGTCTACCAGTGTGTTGGGGTCATATACATAAATAGAACACCCGTTAGTAAAACAAGACCGCTAAGCCCTTATCAGTTGACACATGATAAAGTGATGCCGGCATGGACCAGTGACATTCATGCTGCTGCACGGCAAGAACCCACTGGAGGCCCAGTGTTTATACTGTACAGCACCCAGTCTTCATCATATATCTATAGATATACAGTACTAATAAGATATTATTACTACATAGCTATATATACCTAATACCTTATTACGTGCACGACCTATCCATGCACCTTGTATATCAAATATCATAACATATTAACTATAACAGTAGCACCAATATACATGATCGAAACTGAACTTTCTGAAGTGCTGTATACATGTATTAGGTAATGACTGCAAATGGTCAACATCTCATTAAGCCCTATTGGACATTTTTCTCTAAGGTCCAAAAAATATTCTTTTCCCATCATCCAACACATTCCCCAGCAGCTCCATCACAGCCATTTCCACCTGCAGATCAAGATCTTTCTCGAATGTTATTTGGACAACTTGCAAAGTCATGTAAAGAAATGTGCTCTTTCATTTGAGCTGTCAATTGTTTTAGTAGGCAACCTTTCACATGGTTTGTCAAACAAATGCATAGAATGAATGTGAATGTTGCAACGTGTACATAATTAGTTACGTGATAGTGGTTCATACAACGAAGAAAAGGCAAACGACGATCAAAAAGGGGAGAGCCTTATTCAATTTTTAATAAAGAAAAAATCTTATTAATTAATGAGCTGACAGCTAGTGGAGTTTTAAAAATGAGTTACAAATATGCATACACGCACGCACACATTATTTATAAAACTGAATCCTACCCCTATAACATTTTATGTTGCACCCAATCAATGTGACTACTGGGAAACACTTAACGTACGCTCCCCCAAGAAAAACAAACGTATCTGTATTGTATTTGTATATATTGATATTTCAGAACATTTTCAAAACTGTTACATTCATTCACATATACACTAACACAGCACAAACATTTGCGACATAAATTACCTGAAAATAACAAAATGTTAGATCCTGTCTTCTGTTGATTCGTACAGCTATTAGCCACACAGGAAATAACCATATTCATTGTCCCACAACTTTCTCCTGCAAGCCTCCAAAATGTTTGTCTTGGAGAGTTTAACACTAATGCACGATGCTCACTCCAATATGAACAACCCAACTGCCCACACTTATAACACAACTGCTGGGAACACCCTCACCCAAATTAGTAATCAGTCCGGTGGCCATGCCCCATTAAGAACAAATGACGTTGACAAATCTTCAAGTTAATTGGTTCCTGGTGTCATCGTCACTGGCTACTAGCCTGAGAAGTTTATACTTCTCTGGTAGCCACCTCATCTTCATTGCTTTTGTTTGCCTTATATTGAACATGATGATGGTGAGGAGGAAATAAATTAACTTACTTACTCACTTACTTACTTACTTACATATGTTAGACAACTATTTGTAACATGCTATGTTCACACTATAAACAGTACTACCCTATGTGTCATGCCGTGGATGCAACTGTTTCTGCCGTGCAATGAAATGCCGGCCAGTGGTCCACACCCGCTTGACTGCAGTGAGCTGGCTTGTCGCTCTTCTTTATAGGGGGGTGATTAATGATGTAACTCTATGGTTGGGGTATAACGTTTGTCCCCGTTTTGTCATGGATTGTTTGTCGGTAGTGTAACGGGGAACCGTTTTGTCATAAGGTACTGTCATACGGATACAAAATTATGAAAAACGTTTGTCTCCGACCAAAGAATAAATAGTCCACGTAAGCTGTAATGGCTAGGTTGGTATGTTTGTCTCCGACCAAAGAATAGTCCACGTAAGCTGTAATGGCTAGGTTGGTATGTTTGTCTCGGACCAAAGAATAGTCCACGTAAGCTGTAATGGCTAGGTTGGTATGTTTTTGACGTAGACAAACGCTTTGTTACAATCATACCAGCCACAGTTACTGTAGATCCGTTGCCGCGTGTCACTAGTGGTCAATGCCCCAGGTCTCTACTGCTTCGTTGTGGTGTGTCATCTCTGGTCCACTGCCGCGTCGTGACTACTTTTCGACTGCCGAACGTCACGATTGGTCCACTGCGGTGTGTCACTACTGGTTCATTGCCGAATGTCACTACTGGCCCACTGCTACATGTCACTATGGGTCCACTGTCGCGTGTCACTACTGGTTCTCTTCCACGTGTCAATACTGGTCCACTGTCGTGTGTCACTACTGGTCTACTTTTGCGTGTCACTACTGGTCCACTGTCACGTGTCACTACTGATCCACTGTCGCGTGTTACTACTGGTCCACTGCTGAATGTCACTAGTGGTCCACTGCTGAATGTCACTAGTGGTCCACTGCTGAATGTCACTAGTGGTCCACTGCTGAATGTCACTAGTGGTCCACTGCTGAATGTCACTAGTGGTCCACTGCTGAATGTCACTAGGTCCACTGCTGAATGTCACTAGTGGTCCACTGCTGAATGTCACTAGTGACCCACTGATGAATGTCACTATCGGCCACTGTTGAATGTTATTAGTATTGGAAGTGAACACTTCTGGTTGAAATTAGATGTTATCACAAAAATGCCCCCACTCCCGGAACAAATCCTGCACCATTGGTCACAACAGGTCCGCTGTCGTGACATTGGAAATAACCAAGAGCGTAATCGTCGGTAGTTTCTCTTAAGGTGTTATCCATTTGATACCCGTGTAAACATCATCCAGTCGTCAGCACGAGCCAACAACGGTGCAGTGTGTACCGGTGGCATCACCTGATTGTCACCAGGTTTCTATGTCACCGTAGTGTCTCGTGGAATACCTCACCAGGCAGGTAGTACACAGGTACTCGCACCGTCAAGCTCAACTACGTCAGACCATGCAGGGCGCATTTTTTTGTGAATTTCCAGTGAGTGCAATGTGCAGAAATGAGACATACGAACAGGCACCTGCTATAGAAGCGCACCCTTTTGACCATTGAATGAACCATTTAAAAAGAATGAATCATCAGAACTTCTGGAAGGCAAACGAAAGGGCTGGAGACCAATGCCTGCCAGTCTGTATGATAAAGAAGCCATGAGCCAGACATAATACTAATGGACAATGAAAGGGCTGGAGACCAATGCCTACCAGTCTGTATGATAAAGAAGCCATGAGCCAGACATAATACTAATGGACAATGAAAGGGCTGGAGACCAATGCCTGCCAGTCTGTATGATAAAGAAGCCATGAGCCAGACATAATACTAATGGACAATGAAAGGGCTGGAGACCAATGCCTGCCAGTCTGTATGATAAAGAAGCCATGAGCCAGACATAATACTAATGGACAATGAAAGGGCTGGAGACCAATGCCTACCAGTCTGTATGATAAAGAAGCCATGAGCCAGACATAATACTAATGGACAATGAAAGGGCTGGAGACCAATGCCTGCCAGTCTGTATGATAAAGAAGCCATGAGCCAGATATAATACTAATGGACATGAAAGGGCTGGAGACCAACGCCTGCCAGTCTGTATGATAAAAAAGCCATGAGCCTAATGGACAATGAAAGGGCTGGAGACCAATGCCTGCCAGTCTGTATGGTAAAGAAGCCATGAGACATAATACCAGACAATGAAAGGGCTGGAGACCAATGCCTGCCAGTCTGTATGGTAAAGAAGCCATGAGCCAGACATAAGGGCTGGAGACCAATGCCTGCCAGTCTGTATGGTAAAGAAGCCATGAGCCAGACATAAGGGCTGGAGACCAATGCCTGCCAGTCTGTATGGTAAAGAAGCCATGAGCCAGACATAAGGGCTGGAGACCAATGCCTGCCAGTCTGTATGGTAAAGAAGCCATGAGCCAGACATAAGGGCTGGAGACCAATGCCTGCAATTATGTGGGACTTTACAAAAATTAACGAGAACTAATTATGACCCAGGCTCTGTGCATCTGTAAGCCATTCTAAACGCCTGCAAGCCAGACATAATACTAATGGACAATTAATTAGTTGGAGACATTATAGGCAGTAAAAATAAACTATCTATCTTCTATTTTGTTCTAAGTTAACAAGCCACGAAACACGTGTCTGCTTTTTATAGCTGTACTGTATTTAAGCCAACAATTTGCAAAGTCACACAACGTGTACGTGTACGCCCTTGCAAGCCACACCACGCGTAAGCCCCTGCAAGCCACACCACGTGTATGCCCTTACAAGCCACACCACATATATGCCCTTGCAAGTCACACCACGTGTACGCCCTTGCAAGCCACACCACGCGTAAGCCCCTGCAAGCCACACCACGTGTAAGCCCTTGCAAGCGACACCACGTGTAAGCCCTTGCAAGCCACACCACGTGTAAGCCCTTGCAAGCCACACCACGTGTAAGCCCTTGCAAGCCACACCAGGTGTAATCCCTTGCAAGCCACACCACGTGTAAACCATTGCAAGCCACACCAGGTGTAATCCCTTGCAAGCCACACCACGTGTAAACCATTGCAAGCCACACCACGTGTAAAGAATTGCAAGCCACGCCATAATATGTACCATTGCAAGCTACGCGACACGTAATCCGTTGAAAATCACGCCAAAGGTAAGCCATTACAAAGCCACCAGGTTCTAGGTGCAACAATGTCAGATGTTTCGTTCTGCGTACAATCAAACAACTTCAACAAACGTATAAGCAGAATAGTTCGGATGACTAACTGAAGTGTCACCCTCGGTAACATGGCCACGGCATGTCACACTTAAGTTTGGGTCTTGACTTCGTCGTGGAATCCAGTTGACACCGGTCAATTGTTGTACTCAGTGTCCTAGCACACTCTCTAAGCCTGCTGCGTGCAACCAGCGTGTATGTACTATACAAGTATGAGCGTGCGTGCGTGCGTGCGCGAGCGCGTGTGCGCGCATATGTCTGTGTGTAATATGTAATTATATGTTGTGTATACGTGCGTGCGTGCGTGTGTGTGTGTTTGTGCGCAAAATACTAAATTAATATTTAAATTGAATTTGAATATTTCACGGGAGCAGACCTAGACTTTACCGCCGTATGCCATGCATGATAAGTTATGTTCGTCGCCCATTAATAAAAATACACGTTTTATGTTAGGGTTCGGCAATCGTTTTGAATGGAGAGCCAAAATATTTACTTGGAAAAGGTCAGCGGGCCACGCATGCACGCACGCACGCACGCACGCACACACGCACGCACGCACGTTATTTTGAACAACAGTTGGACTGTCAATATGCTATTCAACAACACACATTATTCATGTTACGTGTTCTTGGTATGCCACTGATGCCATATTGACCCGTGTGACACTGACGCCTCGTGCTGGTGATGTTGCTGCGCCACCAAGTGTCCCACTTCTGGCTGCAGACTTGATCACGTAGGCCTCATTACGTCACCCAAGTGTCCGTCTGTTAACTTCGTAACACGAAAATTCATCTTCATTTTCCACTCCCCGTTGCGAGCCCTGGGACTAGTGAATCGGTCAGCAAACTTCCGTCTCAGCAGCTCCGTGAATGCTACGAAGGCCCACGTGTCCGGACTGGTTATTCTCCGCGAGGGTCGGGAAGTGCACGTAATTGACATCCCGCAGTTTTGTCTCCACAATCGCAAGATTGTCTCAAAAGACAAACTGAAAGAGTTAATTAATCCTAGGGTTGGGCGTTCAGTTGATTGAGGTGCTCCGTGGTGTAGACTAGACATGCAAAATCGCACATGCATAACGGGTCAGCGAATGCCGGCAGTTCTGCACCCTTCTTCTCCGTGAATACGCTTAACTCATGTCTCAGCAAGTACACGTGCGACCCAACTTAGCCAGGCCACTTCGGTTTAGCGCAGGAATTGTTTAATACTTTTATACGACGTATTCATCTCGGCCGGAAGGTAATGAAACTACCCGTGATTTAGACAACGAGCGCGAATATAGTTCATGGCCTTCACGACGACGTTCATTACGTCCTGTATTTACTAGACTTGCCACACAGGCTCTCATGGTGGATGCTGGATTGGGCCCTGGAGAGTCTTGCCCTGGCACCTGTGTAGACTTGCCACACAGGCTCTCGTGGTGGATGCTGGATTGGGCCCTGGAGAGTCTTGCCCTGGCACCTGTGTAGACTTGCCACACAGGCTCTCGTGGTGGATGCTGGGTTGGGCCCTGGAGAGTCTTGCCCTGGCACCTGTGTAGACTTGCCACACAGGCTCTCGTGGTGGATGCTGGATTGGGCCCTGGAGAGTCTTGCCCTGGAGCCTGCGTAGACTTGCCACACAGGCTTTCGTGGTGGATGCTGGATTGGGCCCTGGAGAGTCTTGCCCTGGAACCTGCGTAGACTTGCCACACAGGCTCTCGTGGTGGATGTTGGATTGGGCCCTGGAGAGTCTTGTCCTGGCACATGTGTAGACTTGCCACACAGGCTCTCGTGGTGGATGCTGGATTGGGCCCTGGAGAGTCTTGCCCTGGCACCTGTGTACACTTGCCACACAGGCTCTCGTGGTGGATGCTGGATTGGGCCCTGGAGAGTCTTGCCCTGGCACCTGTGTAGACTTGCCACACAGGCTCTCGTGGTGGATGCTGGATTGGGCCCTGGAGAGTCTTGCCCTGGCACCTGTGTAGACTTGCCACACAGGCTTTCGTGGTGGATGCTGGATTGGGCCCTGGAGAGTCTTGCCCTGGCACCTGTGTAGACTTGCCACACAGGCTCTCGTGGTGGATGCTGGATTGGGCCCTGGAGAGTCTTGCCCTGGCACCTGTGTAGACTTGCCACACAGGCTCTCGTGGTGGATGCTGGATTGGGCCCTGGAGAGTCTTGCCCTGGCACCTGTGTACACTTGCCACACAGGCTCTCGTGGTGGATGCTGGATTGGGCCCTGGAGAGTCTTGCCCTGGCACCTGTATAGACTTGCCACACAGGCTCTCGTGGTGGATGCTGGATTGGGCCCGGAGAATCTTGCCCTGGCATCTGTGTAGACTTGCCACACAGGCTCTCGTGGTGGATGCTGGATTGGGCTCTGGAGAATCTTGCCCTGACACCTGCATTGGCGCGAACCTTTTCCACCAGCGCACAACTCTGTTCGCAATTTAACAGGCGACAAATGTTATTCAAAGCAGCACATTATTACCCAAACACAAAAAGATGGCACTTCATGTCTGCGTGTACACAAAAGTGAATTAATTAAAGTCTAAAGGGAGTGAGAAACTATTTTTTACATGTTCATCGCGTGGAAATGGTATTACCGAGTTGCATTATGTGACATGTCTCGCCTAGACGTCTCGCCTAGATAAAAGTCTAGGCGAGACGTATTATTTTTATTGTTTATTATTATTAATATTGCAGGCGCGGGCCGCATTATGCATAATCTCGCTATCAGTGCGCGGGCCGCATGGAATAGCTCCGCGGGCCGCAGGTTGTCGACCCCTGTTTTATGTCCTCGATGCAGGTACAATGGCGTTGCAAGAAGCCATGAATACCACTAACACTAATTGTTCTGCGAACACAGCTAAGAGTGCAACACGAGAGGAACAAACCGCAGAAGGACTTACCTAGTGCGTGCATCGGTACAACTACTATTCAATTTTATTGTTAATAAAACGTATCGGATTCAGGGCTGTGCCGATAATCAACCTTCCTCTACACAAACCGACGTCACTTGATCTTATGACATTGTGATGTAGACCTATATGTACTCGAAAATGTACGTAAGATTGCTGATATAATGTTTTGTTGCAACATACTTCGTATTTATGCACATGCGCAATCAGCTTTACACATAACCCCCTGGGAGACCATTTCATGCCAACGCCATCACGACTTATCTGGGACGCATTCAGCTACACTGCAATTACTGCGCGAAGGTTGTTCGTTCACATATTCACTGTGTCTGTAAATTGTTACTCATTTACAGCAGCGTGAACTGTGGCAAAGCGGGTGAGGATTCGAACCGGGTTATCTCGATTACGTGTCCAGTGTTCTAACTGTTATGCCACCGGGAGAGGGGGAGAGGTATGGTATCACTGATTCCGTGTTGACCAATAACCAAAAAAAGCGAAACAGGGATGTAGGCACTGAGCGTGTGCGTCGCAAACGCATGTGTATTTATTGAGCTCTATATCTACCTTCCACCGTGATTTCATTACTTATAGCACTGGCGAACGTCTTTATTGTTTTCCCTAAATACGAGTCGAGTACTTATTACTTAATGTGTTCATCACAAAGTAGTGCAAAATGATAGTCCATTCCAGTTTATTCAATGATTTAATAAGTTACAGTATACTGGCAAACTTGTCTAATCTCTCCCAAAGTGGCAAAGAAATGTCGAAAACATGATCACAGCGTTTGTGTCAGTCGCGCCAAATGTAGGGACTTTTGCATTTACAGGTGTTAGCACAACTCTACATTTATTGAATTACCATGCCAATAGGTGGCGGTATTACCATGCCAATAGGTGGCGGTATTACCATGCCAATAGGTGGCGGTATGTATTGTTGTTGCTCTCCTCTTTATCCCTGTAGCCCGGGGTGAGGCTGGCACCGATGTCTCTGTATCCCTGTAGTCCGGGGTGAGGCTGGCACCGATATATCTGTATCCCTGTAGTCCGGGGTGAGGCTGGCACCGATATCTCTGTATCCCTGTAGTCCGGGATGAGGCTGGCGTCGATACTGGTCGTCAATTTATGTTTCCCCTTCTTCTTCCTAACTAGTCCCGTTTTACTACCGTTCCAACCATTCGTCTCCACTGCTCTCTATCCCTCGCACTAACTCTCCATTCCCCTTCCTCTCCCACTAAATCTCTCTTCACGCAGTCCTCCCATCTCAGTCTCGGTCTTCCTCTTCTCCGTCTACTTTCCACTCCAAGCGCATCCCCTCTCTTTGTCTATCTTGCCCCATCCCTTCTTTCCACATGTCCAGCCCACTTTAGCCGACTCCTCACCAGCTTCCGTGTATATACATATACACTAACATATACATATACACTAACATATACATATACACTAACATATACATATACACTAACATACTAATACACTAAGACACAACCAAGACATAAAGTGTATTTGATTTTAACAAGTTAAATACGAATTGCATTTTTCAAGCAACAATCCTAGTATTGCATTTTCCCAATATCTCCATTTTGATTTAGGTCTACTTACTGTGTCGATCTTTATATGAGCACTGCTCTATATACCTCGGGTCCCACGCACCAGGCGTAGCGCAGTCCCAGACTAAGCCCAACGTCCGGACTAGCTCGATTATTGACTCATGCATTTAGTCGCGATGCATGAGCCGGAAGTAGCGCGCCGATAGTATCAGACTAGTATCAGTCTGTAGACTGTTGGGGCTCCTAGTCCGTACGTATAAGGGATTCATTGGGATTCTCATACATACATACATTGCACTACGCATGCGCAACGGTCAAAGGGTCACATATGTCAGCCTGTCAGTTCAGAGTCATGGTAATACCGAAGTTGTTCGCGGCTGAAAGCAGAAGGGAAACACAAACTTTATAGATGGATATATCATATGCGGGTTGGATATATCGCCAACAATAAAGTAACGATTACGAGTAAGTTACGATCTTCGATCTCTATTTTAATCATTATCGAGTATCGATAACGATTAAAAGAGAGATCGAAGTTTTGGCGATATATCATCGCCAAGCCGAAGCCAAGGTAAACGCGTGCGTTTGGTGTTGGACACCGCAACTTTTGCAAGGAGAACGACATTAAAATTAAATATAAACATTTAAAATCGACGACTCTAAAACAGTGTGTGGGACCAAAATAGAAAAGGGAACGGACCACGGGGAGCGAACCACGGGGAGCGGACCACGGGGAGCGGACCAGCAAATAAACCGCTGCCATACGCCGATGTTATCATGGACAGACCATTATCATGGACAGACCATTAATCGTCAACGGTCGACAGTATAGGCCTAGCCGACTAGGGGAGACCGGGGCTAGTTATGTAATGTTCAGTTAAAGTCACTTTTTTATGAAAAGTATGTTATATGCATTATTTCTGTCAACGCGCACATTAAATGTATTATTCGTGTTAATAAAATGTACCATACCAATGATATTCGATATTGTAGTTAGGTAGATATGTGAAGTTTCCCAGGCGCGGTCGACTGTAACAACTAGCCCCGTAAGCGGGACAAGTTGTTACATCATACGGGGCACGTTGTTACAGCAAAGAACTCGTGGATCGCAAAGCAGGTGCCACTCGTACATGTTAGTTTTATTACATTAATTGGTTTATATACACTTACACATCTTATACACAGTGTACATAACAATATACACATCTTATACAGAGTGTACATAACAATGTAGGTCTTCACAGCTTTTCATTTTTTTATCAAGTGGGACTCATTCCCCGCATTCGTACACACCAAACAATTGTGAGTGGAATGTAAATTATTGAATGGAATATGAAATAGTGAATGGCAGTATATGTGTAATGCGACTTCTACTTGACTGAATGATATACACACGTACGCACTCACGCAAATGCGCACTCACACATCCACATTTCAATGGATCATGCAATATTTATTAATTGCTCAAATAGGGTCGTGCATAAAATAATTCACAAGATAGAACATGATTGTCATTCAAGACAAACTACCCAGGTGATAAGTGGACAAGGAAGGCATTGGCCTATCGAGAGTACAACAAATGTCATCAATCCATAAGCCGCCCTTCTGAGATATTTGTTAATTTTGTTTGACGCTGCTAGCATTTATAGTACTCGTAATAAACCAGTACACTAGGTTTCACAAGTAAAACAAAGCGTTCACACGTCGTGGTTAAATAAATGTTGGTCTTTCAGTCATCGTCAGCGCACAACTCGCTGGGTAAACCGTCGGTACGACTCCGTACGAGCCACACGAGCATTGTTACAGTTGTAACAACTTGCTCCAATACAATTGTAACAACTTGCTCCAATACAATTGTAACAACTTGCCCCAAACACAATTTCTGCAGCTTAACGTACGTGTGCGATAGCAAATCCTGAATTTCAATTTAACTTCTACTTGGCATAACCCCTCATACTATATAGTAGACATGTAATAAGTTTCATTCACGAAACATAAAAATTATGTGGGCATACCCAAAAACGTTTTAGGTGGCTAAAAGTTATTTTTGTCCACACCTCGTTAATTTCGTCTTCTTAACTCCCGATTTTTGGACAGTGTATCCCCTGGCGGACTTCCAACCAACTACTGCAGATGGTGACTCCATATGTGTGCTATGTTTTGTGTAAAACACATATGTATACAACTAGCCCCGGTCTCCCCTATATCTAAACGTCTAGATATGAACTTTTAATGTTATGAACAATTTCCAAAGGATTCGTTCGATCACGGAATATTCTATTTCGCCTCAAATGCAATCGGTGTCATCTACGCCAAACAATCACTTTTTCCAATTTAATACGTGCACTATGCTTACGCCAGAAACTATAGGCGTTAGCTATGGCTTAAGGCGTAAGTCCCGGTCCATGCCTACGGCCCCACGTCTTCCACTCCGTTGAGCTGCACCGTGATAACGTCAACGTGACGCACAATGCACTTAAAACCACAATCGCGAGCCCGCGGGTAGCTATTACTACCCTGTGGAATATACCCTACACACTGTCCGGAAGTGCGCCAAATCAATGTTGTACTTCGTTCCACTTGCCGTTTTGGTCGGACTTGTAGGACTTGTATCCATGAATAAGGCGGACGCGCGCCCAACTTCAAAGAGCAGTTCGAGGAAATGTCCTATCATTACCCGTCCTACCGGCAATCACCGGTCCACAGCCGATTAAGCTCCCAAAAGCGAAGAACTGAATACGAGCAATAGGCGCTTATTATTGGTTTTCACACAGCAACTGACAAAAACACGTTTGAGTGGGTAGATCTGCCAGGGTACTTGGTCGAGGTACCAAGCAGCTCCTGGCGAGTGTAATGGCAAAAATTTAGCAAAATGTCAACTCTACATATGAACTGTAAAAACGCGTAGCCAGTTCTGAATAGGGGCCCATTCCTTCCCTGAACTCGTTGAAGCACACAAGGCTTTCTATGTCAATCGTCTAGTTCAGTGGTTCTATTTTTATAGTTCCTGTTCCACTAGATGTATGCTTTACTTAATGGCGCATGATGTTTTTAAATCAGCTCCCTCCGTCACTTAGATACGGAGGTGAATGGCCACAATCCATCTAACGGTTTTCAAAAAGAGGCTACGAAAAAAAGAAATGTGGCCATTTCGAAATATCTCACTTACTGGTAGGTAATGCCATGCACGGATAAAACTGGTGTGCCAAGGGTATCTAACCTCCATCTCCCACCTGTTTTTAGGTGGACAACCTCCAACAACCTCCCATCTCCCACGATGTTAACATAACCGCCTGGCTGTATAAATATTGATTTATTGTAGCTGCACAAAAAAATATTGTTTTGTTTATGCTGGTCTTTACATGTTGTTAGTCTTGAACTACTCAGCGGTGACTATCAAGTCTAAACACTAATATTTCATCATTCATATTGAAATATAAATAGTTAACTTGTAATTATGCATGTTGTATACTGTAATTATTTGCTTCTTGTTATATTTATGGTAATTGGGCAAGTGTGATAAGTGACACACTTCTTCTTACCCTTTTCAACATCAACACTGTGGTTTATATTTTATGTTTGGCTATTGTTTGTGTTGTGTTGTTGCTGTTGTTGAAGTAAAGACCTGGTCATAACAAGAATGTTTAGGGCCAATCTGTTGTGGTAGGGGTATAAACCTCCCGTCTGCCATCTAGCTGTGTTCGGGGCATCCTCGCACAACCGAAGAGGTGATACTAGGTATCTCAACCTCCTACCTGTTTTTGGGACCAACTTCCCACCATTTTAGGGCTAACTTACACCTTCCACTTGCTTCCATACCCCTCAACATTGGCTTAGTCAATGTGATTTTTGTGTGAATTTCTACAGGTTACAATCCTGAAGGGATTGATTTCAGTTTAGAAAAGGGCAGAACGACCCAACGGAAATCCACGCCGATTGTGTAAGAGTCATTATGTAGGAGAAATAGAATGGGGAAAAAATTAATCTGAGGGTTAGAGGAAGCGCCCGCTAGTTTATATGATAAAATACCTTCAGATTAGTTAATGACGTAATCTATATCCGACAATAAGGCTTCAATGTGATAGTGGTGTTAGATCAAACCAGTTGCGTGTGTGCGTGCGTGCGTGGTGCGTGCGTGCGTGCGTGGGTATGTGCATGCACATAGAATAATTGGTCAACTCTTTTTTACGCGAAATTATGTTCTAAATATGTTGTATCTGTAAACAACAAAAGTAGCCAGTTTCATTTCCAAGACAGCACTCCTAAAGCTTGCGGCTGTAAGTGTGAATGGAAATAGAGCAAGAGCAGTTTAATTTTCCTGCTTTGTTACACGCAAAAAGGCAACGCTTTGAAGGCCCCTCGTGACACCGTTGTTTACATAAACCTAAATCTAACTCGTAGTAAGCCGTGGAATTCGACGCATGCAGGTATTGACTATTTTACAATGCGTCAGCTTCCTGACGCATTCCCGTAGGCCACGACGACGTCAGCGGCGAAAGTGCACTTGAACGCCCTGTTGAGCGTTAGCGCCCTCACCGCCAGCCAAGCGTCCGTTACACGGTGTGCTGTTGACGCCTTTGTGTACGTTACATGTGAACTGTATTGTACTTGTGTCGACCGCGCGGCTACGGCGAGCCCTGGCAAACTGTGCTAGCTACTCACACACGCCGCCGACTGGCCAACCGCTTGTGTAGGTCAAGCCCATTCATGAACTTGTACACAGCTCCGCTGGCGAATTCAGCACTTCCTTTCTTCCTGGATCAAACGCCGACCAGCCGAACTAGGCAAGTGTCTGTGGAAACAAAGCCGAGTCTCATAATTGCCGTTTCGCCAGATCAAAGTCGTTTATCCAAACGCTCGCCAGACAGACTGCCACCCCTCGCGCGACGAGTGGAATCGTCCGGCTATTACACGGAGAGCCGAGCGGGGCAGCTGAATATCAATGCGCTCGCGGGTCGCAAGGCTTGTTGGCTGAAAGAGGCGAGAGACGGTCGATAAATGTGTCAGTGAGCAAACTCGACGAATCTGAGGTAGCCGTCTCGGAGTCGCAAGCTCCCGGATAGTTGGACAACTTGTCGGCGGCCTGTCGACGCCTCTAGGACGCCCGATGCCATCGGGTTCCCTTTCGCCGACGCGGGACTTCCGCGAGAAGTCACTGTAGACTCCGGCATCGGCCGAGCGATCGCTCGCCGATAGTCGCGCCGTTCATGCTGACTGCGCCGGAAGTGTACCCGGGGTGTCGAGTGACCCGGCAAGAGATCGCGCCGCTCTCGGACGAGCATGGGGGATCTGTTGCCCCCTAGACGGGATGTGTTTGACCGGCTGCGACGTCGTATCGAGAGCTATCGACAGCACCAAGTGAGTCGCGTCAACCAGCGCTTCGACTCGCTCGCTAACGGACTGTACAAGCAGCAACGCCGGGACACAGCCCTGCTGCATCAGAGGTGGCTGGATAGCAAGGCTAAACGCTCCCAGAAGTCCTCGTCGTCTAAAGCGAGCCGGGCCGCCGGCAACGTCGATCCCGCCACAGCCAACGTACCTCCAGCCGCTGTGGAGCCGGGCAGTGCCCCGCCGCAGCCACCCGTCCCCGGTTCACACCTCTCGGTAAGTTGTCGCTCACTTCTTCGTACCTTCCCACGTTGTGACACCGGGCAGAACAAAAGGCCCGCTCGTGGAATGTTAGCGGTTGAATGCCGCACAAACTTTTGTTTGTGTATCAGAATTAATGACGTGTGCGTTGCCTGGGAGCGCCTTCCCAGCGACCGTGGATCATCGCGTCTGTTTGGGAAATCGGGTCAGCTAGGCACTCTTCCGTTTTGGTTTGTTTAGTTCGCAGCGTGCGTGCTCTGGTGGCGTTTGACAAGAGATGCTTAATTAAACCCCTGGTCACCCACGCTTTGACTTCTTCTTCATCGGCTGTTCAGGACGTTTCTCTCCAGCTTCCCTGTGACCTCACCAACCCCACGGGGTCAGCCTTTGACCACCCACAATATCCCGTGGCTAGATGCAGACTCATTCCGTTATTATTCATTGCATATCATTTGTAGACACGCAGAATGCTACTTAGATGAGTTGACCAGAATGCATTAATCCTGACAGGGTCAGAGAGAGGCAATCTGTATGCAAAGCTTTATTAATGGGTTAATTAATTAACACCTATTGACTACTGGCCAGAGAGAGTAATTGTTACAAGGGTCACAATTCCAATTGACAGCAAAATTCACCAGCTGGTCCGCAGTGAAAGATCATACGTTGCTAAGTGATTTGAGCATTACAAGTGAGAAATGACTTGTATTAAATGCTTGTTGTGAGACTGGGGACTAATCTTTTGTTAAAAAACATCTGGTGAACAGGCAAATGATAGAATGGGTGAGATTGATTAAAGAAAATTTAGTGAATGTGTGCACAATTTAATCTTGGTGCAATTGCCATCTTGAATGGATGGGTAATCCTTTGTCAATTTATTCATTTGGTCACGAGATACATTTTATTGCAGGCTTTCTTGGCTGTCCATATGAATAAATCTGAAATTTGACCCATGTAGTCGAAGTGGTTTGTGAGATATGACCATTTTGGACCACGTCCATTTTTAGCAATTTTAACAACATAATTACACCATTGAAGGTTGGCTATTTGGTGGAGCTGCAAATAGTGCAGAGTCTGTACTGTAACAAGGTGATTGGCACTATATTGTAAGGTTATCCATAAATTAAATGCTGAGTTAATGGAACATAAAACTTGCAATAAATGTACAACTGTCATTTCTGTGTCAAAACCAACATAGATCATTTAACTTAACTGGCCATATTTCACAAACGATATGGACAACAGAGCTCAAATTTCTGATTCATTCATGTGGTTAGGTGCACGAACGTCATTGAACAGTAAATGGTAATATGATTTAAAATCATCCTGAAGTTGTACAGTTACATGAAATGTATTTGTACGTACCTGCCAAATGTTGTGGCATATATGGTGCATACCTAATCATGTCTCTCGAATCTCTTTCAAACCTTAACAAAATTAAAGGGAATGTAGAGCTGTTTTCTGATTTATTGGATTTATTGACAATAGAACGATATGTTCATGGCTTATTTATTTCAAATGGTAAACATAGTTTTTGATATTAATCAAGATAGTGGTGGCTCCCATGATAGCGACATACTCAATGTCTTAATGGGAGTCTCCGTGACCATTTATTTTATTTACTTTGTTTATATGTCGATTGTGTTACATTTACTTGGTCAAAATAAATGAGTCTGAGTCTGAGTCTGAGTATGAAAGATACTCATACCAAGGAGTGCATTTTCCAGTTGATTCCTAGTATTTCCTACTCTTGTTCTTATAGTGAGTAACATCGAGTATGCGTCTACATTATTATGTACACATATTACTATGTCTTGTTTAAGTTTATTTTCTAATTATTAGTAATAATTATTACTAATAATGCTTTATAATTACTTGAGGAAATGACCTTTCATATTAGCAGCCTAGAATTTTTAATGAGCTTAGACCGCTGTATTTGACATTATTTCACCACAATCATTTACAACAAGACTAGTAGTTGCGAAAACGAAATAGGTTATCTTCCTGATAACGGTTTGCAATCTAGAAATGTCTGATCCAATAAATTCCACCACAACGAAACTAGCTAATTTTATTTTTTTTGCCTTGACATCTGACCCTGTCACTGGATACAGGCAAAACTATCGGAGCTGGTCTTTTCTTAGGGAGTTTTAATATTAATAAATGTACAAAGATTTTGGTGGTATAAGTGGATCAGTACTTCATAACACACACACGTGCTCGCACACGCATGCACACACACACACAGGGTTTCAAGGTGTCAGATACTTTACCCTAATGTGCGCTTGTGCACAAACTGACTTGTTGCTGTGTGTCATATAGAAGGTGACTGACCCTGTTATATTTCCACTTTTACATACGCATCAAGTTGAGGATCTACTGAGGTGAAACTGATACCTATTACTGCCTTTTCACACCAAAGAAAATGGCATTTGATACAGGAAATGAATGGACAAACAGTTTATAGATAACAATTTCCAGAGCCTGTTTTTACAACATATTATTATATTATTATAACCGTGATTTTTACATAAAATCACTTAGTAACATTGTTCACACTCTAGTGTCTGAATTGGCTTGCCTGACGTGACAGGAACAAATACAACGGTACAGAAGGCTTGCATAAAAAGACATTGTTATGAGCATTACAAAACACAGGGCAAGAAACTACTCTAGGCCACTCTAGGCTGATGGTCATTCTTGAATGACGATGGTCATTCTTGAATGACGCAGGTGAATCAATTACATCTGTTTTATTGAGTGGCAAACTGCTTGAAGTGGCTCTTGGAGTGTGAAATCGCTTTTTGTTTGCTTGTTTTTCATACGGGGGCATCAATATGCTGTGTCATCTTCTGGTGTTGGTTAGAAATGTTCAATAATCCTCCCTCCCTCCGACTGAGCTATTTGTGTATTGTGTCGCTTAGATCAATATTATGTTACTTCTGCACATCCATGCATGCATCACCATACATTCGTACATTATACTTGCATACATGCCAGTTCTTATGGTTTACCCATCACTCTTAGAGATTATCTCAAATATGACGGCCTCATGAGCATGGAAGACATTCCTTATGGTTTTGTGTGTTTTGAGCAAGGGTTTTTTGTATAATGGGATATGGAATATATTTCAGCTACAATTGCAGAGTCAACTTCACTAAAGTCTCGAGGGAACCAATCAATATTGCGCAGTTTGCACGGCACACTCGTTCTGATCACCCTCCGAAAACCAACGGACATAGATAATCATACGGGTTCATTTCTGGGTCTTACAGATTTTGGTTATGCACAACTCAGGGTTGGTACATATATACTTTTGTGTGTACATTAAACTTCCCACATCCGTGCATGTGTGTGCACATGCGTACATGCACAAGCACAAACGGATGTGTATCATCTCAATCATAGCACTGGTGTTTTACATCCCTGCATCGGTGTTTTACATCCCTGCATCGGTGTTTTACATCCCTGCATCGGTGTTTTACATCCCTGCATCGGTGTTTTACATCCCTGCATCGGTGTTTTACATCCCTGCATCGGTGTTTTACATCCCTGCATCGGTGTTTTACATCCCTGCATCGGTGTTTTACATCCCTGCATCGGTGTTTTACATCCCTGCATCGGTGTTTTACATCCCTGCATCGGTGTTTTACATCCCTGCATCGGTGTTGTACATCCCTGCATCAGTGTTTTACATCCCTGCATCGGTGTTGTACATCCCTGCATCGGTGTTTTACATCCCTGCATCGGTGTTTTACATCCCTGCATCGGTTTTTTACATCCCTGCATCGGTTTTTTACATCACTGCATCGGTGTTTTAAATCCCTGCATCGGTGTTTTACATCCCTGCATCAGTGTTTTACATCCCTGCATCAGTGTTTTACATCCCTGCATCGTAAAGCTGAGAAATATTGTGATTGATTGACATTGCGGGGCCATTGTTGATATAGGGCATGTTTAAGCGCTTGTTAATAACGTGGTGCTACTTGAACAAGTTGATTACATCCTAATCTAGTTGTAGTAATTACAGAACAAGTTGTCTGTGAAATGTTAATTACATTTTATGATGTGTAATCATTCTAGCTGCATCAGTAACATTGAGTACTGCAGCGTATATAGACATTATTACAGATTCTGCACCAGGCAGTGAATGATGATTTTATGGCAACATTTCGTATCTTGGTGATTTAGGAATTTAGACTATATTTTTTATGTTAAATAGTGTGTGTATATATTGTTAAAAGCAGGTTAGCTTAATAGATATCATACAGTTTGGTGTAACAAACGCATACCTTTTTTATGTTTTCTAAATCAATGTTGTCTGCAAGATAATTTTGTAGGGTATGCTAATTAAATGTTTTTTAATTTTATTTTGTGATTGACAAAATGCAAAAACATTTTCCTCCAAGGCAACACAAATTGGTTTCTCTTGACTATATTTGTTGTATGTTTTAAGAAACAACAGTTTACACAAAATTTGGCATTTGTTAATAGGAAAATTTGGTATATTTGACTATCCATTTTAGATCGTTAAATAAGTTTTCACATGAATAGTACAATAGCTTTGAAATACCTGGTATAAGTTGGATCAATATGAAGAAGTTCTGAACCTGTACCCTAAAATTTATTGGATTAATGATTATAAGTGTTCACAGATGGGAAGTGTGGGTGGTGCCATCTAGCGAGTTAACATGATGCGAGTGCTGATTTCAGTTGACATTGAACTTTCGTCAAAATCTTTTGAATAATTGCACACATATACTGTTCAGCTGAAGTAGATTTAAAAAAATTCCCAGAAAAGAAATGAGCAGAATGTTCAAGTAAAATTTAGCACCTTGTATTTCCTGTTGTGTTCAAAATGTTGGTGTAGAGGCTTATGGTGTGTGGGGAAGTTTGCAATTATTACAATCCAGTGTAATAATAAAAAATGCGAATACCATAAACTGAGTAATATTACATTTCAGTTGTAAAGCACTGTGAGCCTTTAAGTATAATTACAACTGGTACTGTTACACACACCTTTTCAGAGATGTTTTATGATACCTCCTAGAAAGATAGATAGATATCGTTTAAGTGTTACCTTAGTTATTGTCCTTTTTCATCGACGTCACTTGCGATCAGGGTTGAAAAAAATCATAAATTTGTTTAATAAAAATATCATATTTTTTATTTAAATCGGATTTTTTTAATTTATTTATTTATTTTTTAATCTGGTATATAAACATTTATGTACATGTTTATATTTATAAACTCTTTCAAACGTGTTCTATTCAAATCGATTTGGGTACTTGTCTCAACAGAGGGTACATGATTTTTGCTTATATAAAGACATTAGACAATGTCAACAAGACCTCACCCCCTGTAGTTGCATAATCTGTCTTGGAAAGGAAAGCATGCTGTGTGTCTGTGGCTGTAGCAGTGCTAATTATTATTTGCTGAGAGGGTGGATTAGCACCTGTCCAGGTCTCTGTGTACTCTAAGGGTCTTCTCCAACCAGACTGCAAACTGGTACAGTATTAAACAATTGAATCAACATACTGAATTGGTAACAACTAGCACAAGCTCTAAGTGAACTTTAACTCAGGGCTTCTGACTTGAAAAGATACTTCCTCTGGAAGACAAGTTTGTGTGGCTTCACTGCATTCAGAAAGCGAATAGCTCAAACATACACAATATCATAAAATATTTTACTATCAGGCTATCTGGTGTCAATACAACTACACAAGTGTGAGCGCAATTGTGCTTTTGTATTAAAAAACATATAAAACTTTTGTTGATCTCAATGCTTGTAAGCAATTATTTGTGTTAAATTCATATAAATCAAGTGATTAAAAAAACGAAAGTAAAAAAATCATAAATCAATGATTTTTTTTTTGGAGTGATTTAAATCATGATTTAAATCAAATGATTGAAATCAAACAACCTTGCTTGGGATGGTGTGTTGGTGTGTCACTCACTAGGGGGAGTGGTGGCTGACGGTGCTGCAATCTGGTGAATTTGAAACGTACCGGTTTTGACACAAGTGCTTATAGAATATCTAATCATTTAATTAAAACAGTTTAATGCATAGTAAAACTATCATAACATGTTATAACCATTCACTAAGACTTTACATCCTTGTCACCTGTTAACATTTATTCGGAATACTAGTTTGAGCATGAAAAGGGGTTCTGGAAATGTTGGTGACAGCAAACAGTTTCTAGCTCAGCCACACAAGCTTTTTATTGATTATTTTGAAGGGGGGGTGGAAATTTAAAAAGAAACCCATCCATCAGCCACACTTGTTGCTGGAACTAAATGCTACAAAACCATTCAATGATTGATTGCTATTCTGGGGTTTTATTTGGCAATGGGCGTGGGCGGTTCTGATTAGCTTGCAAATTAGCCCCAGCGTGCGGTTACTTACAGTTGCAATTCTTTTATATATGGATGTATCTTTTTATATGTGGATATTATTTGTTTTGATAGTATATACATATTATTTCTTTATATATATATATATATATATATATATATATATGGATGTATTTTTTTCATGTTAGAAGGTGTTAACTATGTTACATGTTTATGTCGGAATGCACATTTTAATGTCACGCACAAGATGGGATATGTAATTTTAATATGTCCAACAACGTTTTACAAAAAATTCTAATATTATTGCAGTACATGTCTTAAGCATGTAATTGTCATTTTTTTATAAAATGTTTCATTTTCTCTCCAATTGATCTAATCTAGAAGATATTCAGATTCTTTTTCCCCGGTAAATAAATCTATGCCCATTTTATACCAGAAGGTTTTTCATTCAGCCAGAAATAAATTTTAATGATTGCATGCAGCAAAGAGGATATTCTGATTCATTAAAATGATTTGAGAAGTTTGCTACGTATCGTAAATACAGTCCACTGAATTGTTGGCCACACCTACGTTCTAAGCTTACACATTTCTGACTGGTGTTTATCAGCACACATTGATTCCCTGTGCAAGCATGTGCAAATTTGCAATTTTTTTGGCAAATGAATTGGGACCATCTCATGTGAAATTTCCTGAAGGTTTGCTGAGAGAATAATCAACGTAAGTGATTTTCAGAAAATGTCAAACAATGATTTACACATGACACAGGAAAGTGACAATTCATTAGCAGATATTGTCACCTGTTTATCAAAACTTGTCATCTGCAGATTTTGTTGAGGTTAAGGGGCAAATAAGATCCAGATTTATTTACCACTCAAGATTAATATAATATTATGCTATTGACCTGAAAACCCAGGGCAGACAGTTTGATTAATTCTTTATTATTTGATCGCTCCCTCTGGATCTGCAAGAACAAACATGGAACTAAACATTGTCGTAGTATCTGAATCAGACAATGAAATCTTGTGCCACAAAATCAGGTGGACCAATTATTGTTAACCATTGCTAATCTAAAAACAGTTTTTCGTATCACAAATGAATAAAATATCGGCCATTTAAATATTTTGTGTTCCTGATATATATAAAAATATATAAATCATGCTTATTTGACAACTAAAATCCACTTTTATCACCCACAACAGTTACACAATCCAGTGTGTAAAATATGATGACTGGTGATTTAAGATACACATATTGTGTGGGGATCTAGTTAGCTTTTGATGTAGGCAGAGGCCTGTTCCTGCACTGTACATCATTATTTCTGCTTCATTGGGTATCATATTCGGCAGGCGAGATGTTTCAGTTAAAACACCAGTAAGCAGTGGTGACTGGCAGAGTTGTTGCCATTGGTAAAATGACACTCTAGGTGGCTGTGAGCGGCAAATGAACTGAGTCGATTTGGCACAGGAATTCTGGCTATTTCTATTGCCAAAGCAGATTTTTGCCAGCTAGTCCACGTCAATGTTGATGCTGATTAACAGGGCCCTGAAAGAAGTTTGGTCATCTGGTCTTGACCACTGTATGAACAAATTTACAAGACAGCATAGTCAGAAAATAAAAAGACAATCTAAAATGTACGACATGAAGAGAAATGTGCGAGATAATGAGAAGAATATAAGAGATAGAAAAGAGTACTAGCCAATGAGTGAGAAGTGTATGACAGTGAGGAATGTGTGCATGAACAGTTTAATTGTAAATTGCGACATTTTTCTATTAAATGGTGAGTATAATTATTTCAATGATCATCATCAAACTAACATCATGATGTTCATCAAATAACCAGTCCTCTACATGTGATGTATTAAACTGAACTATTTTCTCTTTATAGTAATTTTGAAATACTGATTCACTCAGATTTTCAACAAGGGGAATTTCTAAATCTTGGAAACGCTAATCTCGGTTAATAAACCAAGAATTATTTATGATGCAGTATAAGTCTACAGGGCTAGATATTGTTATCTGCATGTTAAACAACACTGCACAGTGTGCTGTAGATATAAAGTAACATTTTCCTGTTGACAGGGTTGTTTGATTTAAATCATTTGATTTAAATCATTGATTTAAATCATGATTTAAATCACTCAAAAAAATCATTGATTTATGATTTTTTATTTCTGATTTTTTTAATCACGGATTTATATGAATTTAACACAAATAATTGTTTACAAGCATCGAGATCAACAAAGTTTTGTATGTTTTTTAATACAAAAGCACAATGTTCGCACAGATGGCCTGATAGTCAAATATTTTATGACATTGTATATGTTCGAGCTATTCCATTTCTGAATGCAATAAAGTCATACAAACTTGTCTTCAAGAGGAAGTATATTTTCAAGTCAGAATCCCTGAGTTAAAGTCCACTAAGAGCTTGTGCTAGTTGTTACCAATTCAGAATGTTGACTCAAGTGAGACAGTCTTGGTGACAATTGTTTAATACTGTACCAGTTTGCAGTCTGGTAGGAGATCCATAGGGCGTATTCTTTTTGTCTCTCCGACCTGTCCGCGGAGCGAAATGTGCTATTCTTTTTGACGCGGAGAGGTCACGTGATCTCTCTGCGTTAAATAGAACAGACCGGAGAAGCTGTCCGGACCACTCTGACCTCACCGTCTGTGGGGCATGTCGCAAGTGGAGAATTTATGGTCACATGACTTTAAACATGGCTTAGCACGAAGATTGATAAGAGGCATTTGTACAGAATATGTAATTAATTGTGTAGTTTTCTGTTTGCTTTGTACACGTGACAACGCAATGGTGTATATCGTCGCTGAAGAAAAAATCGCTTCCGGTGGCTCCGTGGACGTCAAAAAGAATACGCCCATAGAGTACACAGAGCCCTGGACAGGCGCTAATCCTCCCTCTCAGCAAACAATAATTAGCACTGCTACAGCCACAGACAGATTATGCACCTACAGGGGGTGAGGCCTTGTGGACATTGCCGAATGTCTTTATATAAGCAAAAATCATGTACCCTCTGTGTACTTGTCTTAACAAGTACACACATCGATTTTGAATAGAACACGTTTGAAAGAGTTTATAAATATAAGCATCTGCATAAATGTCTATATACCAGATTTCAAATAAATAAAAAAATCTTATTTAAATAAAAAAATCCAATTTTTTATTAATTTTTTTTAAATCTCAACAACTGAAGCCATGTAAGATATAAATAATAAATACAATACTCTAATGTAGTATGTTGTAGTTGGTCTTTCCCTCACAAATATTCAGCAAAAATAGCCCCAAACATAAACATTTTAGCACTAGATTATTTGCCAATTTTAGCAATAAATAATTGTTTAATTTTAGCACAGATTTTAACATTGATTTATTGGCTAATTTTAGCACCGACTTTAACATGTCAATAAGCAATAGAGTTAAAAAATGTTAACTAAAAAATGTTGATGGGCCCGCTAAACATTATGAATAAAAAATGTACAATAAAATTCGTAGCCAGTTTTTATTTTGTGGGAATCATGATAGGTGCCTATAATGCACACATTTTAATTAATTATATATTAAGTTTTACCTTTAAATTAATGATGCTAGTGTTAACACATGAATGATATATATATATATATATATGATATATAATATATATATTATATATAATATATATTATATATAATATATATATAATATATGTGTGTGTGCGTGTTTATTTATTTATTTATATAATTTTTGCTTTTAAGGAACTTGCAGTACAAAGAATAAATGTATTTATTTATTTATGTTGGCTGTAATTGCATAACTAATTACTAATTAATGTACACAAGTATTGATGGTTGTAGATGGTTTATTTCTGTCTCTCCCTCAGACAAAACATCTGTACGGACACTTCCCCTATCTAATTTCAGAACATTATAGTTTTGAAGCCATCTAGGCTTCTCAGACCTGACAGTTAGACAACATGATCTCCATGAAGTGATGCTGTAGTATCCAACATGACATATAAATAAATAAACAGGCAGAGACATACCGGGATCAAGTTCTACACATTTTATTTGCTGCAAGTCTAGCATAGACAAGTTCGTGCAGTGCATGGGAATATGATATCTTGTCTGATGGACATTCAATGACTACTGACGCCACGGTTGATAACAGTGCTGTCACCATGCAGAAGGCAGATTCTTTGGGAGGGAAACACATTTTAAACACTGTTTTTAAGTAATGGTGCAAGTTTTTCACAGAAAGACCTTCATTTCTGGCACTATTCATAGAATGAATGAATGAACTTTATTCAGTCACCCAACAAAGTTCCATACTGCAATAACATGAGACATGTGGTTTCCAAGGGATCTCTTAAGTCTTAAGAGATCCCTTGGAAACCACAAAGCTTATGACAAGGACTATACAGTGCTGTATACTTGTGTACAAATTACATAGTGTGAGAGAATAATACAAAATTAATTGATTTAGCACGTTAGTATTATATATACAGTTGTGATTATTATGATTAGGTGAAAAGTAAAGTATTATTACTCTAATATAAAGTGTATAATATATTATGGTAAAAGGCATAGTTCAGTGATATATTACAGTGAGTGTGTTTGAATACATTGGTGTTGTATAATTACTCAAAGATTACTCAGAATTGTATGAGGCATGATAAGGTTGTCTTGTTAGTTAGTAAATTGATGTCAAAAATGCACTAAAAACTCAAGTTGACAATATAACTTGACACTATAATCATAATACCACTTAAATGTTATATACAGCCAGTTACAAATGTTATGAAATGAAAGAACTAGAAATATAGTAGTACAACGCAACTGTATTTAGCTAATTTAAACTGTGTTTTTAATAAAATACTATACTACACAGAGTGAGTGCGAATTGAAATGTTATTGAATACATTTAATAGTGTTGTGTAATTGAAAAGTTCCAGTTATCTGTCTCATCAGAATAGTCGGATGCATTAAGATGTAACACTAAACAGGTAACTTTCAGGAAAGGGTTTTAGTGCTCTCTAACCTGCTGTTGACGTGCACATGTTAATGTTCGACTGGAAGAGGAAATCAGCCTGAAAGTTACTGAGTGGGTGACTTCCCGGTCAGTTTGGAATAGTTCTGGGGTTTATTGCTCTAGATTTTATGTTATAGTCTGGGTTTCGAATGATAGTAAAATTCCTAATTGTTTGGAAATGTAAATGTGTCCCTTGTAGAATCTAGCCAGGATGATTTAGAAGTGCATCTCAAGTCTTCAGCTGTTATCCACAACAAATGAAAGTATACTTGTTCTCTTCATTTATTTTCCTTTTTTGTTTTGTCAAAATATTATTATAATCATCTCAAGATGAAAAACTAAATATTGGTTTGATTCTTAGTCAGATATGTTACATTACAATAGTGTTGTTTACTGCTGAAATACAAACATATCACATATAAATGAAGTCATTGGTAATGGTTGGTATGAAAAATAACACAGCAATAGTGGTCTTGCTCCAGTCACATAATTGTTATTAAATATATTTACCATGTAAACATGATTTTTATTATAGTGGATACATTTTGTCAATCCTGCACTGATGAGCCTCTGAACACTTATTCCCAATATACATCGCTTTATAAATAAAAGTTATTATGAAATAGTGGTCTGGCTCCAGTCACATACAATAGTGGTCTGAAACCGTCACATGCTTCCAGGGGCACATCTTGGTGGTACTAATGGACATTGCCAGTATTTGCCACTAAGTTAATTGGTTTAGCAGTTGATGTTGGACCATCACCAGTGACTGTGCAGTCTTGTCCCAGTCTTGTCCCTGGTGTGGCCAGTGCATTAACCCATTAGGCCCCAGGATTTTATTAAAACATGCTCCCCTGTTCCCAGGATTTCTGGCAAATTTTGAGCGATTTTACCTCCTTGTGTTAAAAAATCAGTAGAAAAAACTATTCAATATTGACCATTACAAGTTGTGTTTATTTTGAAGAGTAGTAATTTCTCCACATGCATGTATACATAGAAATAGAATATATTAATAAAATGTTGACATTTGCTCACAATTTGCAAAGACAAAATAGTAAGTTTGTTAAAACTTTCTACCTTGCGACTGACATTTGACAAATGATCCCATGCTATAACCCTATGCAACCCAGCGAAGAAAATGTAGCTATATGTGTTAGCTTTGCACCACTGAAAACATCAAATTCTGATGGTTATTTTTCAGGTTACACCATATTTTATCATGACAAATATAGAAACAACAATTTTCAAGATAGCGTGAACAAAACCGATGAAAATCAAGATTTCCGAAAGGGCAACACATGCACGTAATGAGCTGTTGTTATTGCAAAATGTATCCACTAGGCTGTGGCAAAATTTGGTAGCGTTTAGTTCAGTAGTTATTCACCAGGATTTTTTTTAATAGATGGTCCTTTATGCGGCCGGCGGCGGCCGTTCCAGGACTGCACAGAGCAGCCGGCCGCGGCCGTTGTGGGGTCTAATGGGTTAACCATGGTCCAGACACTGTTGTTATGGTCTAGTCCTCTGTCAACAGGCCTAATGTCCGCTACTGGCCACCTTATGCCCTCTGGCAGTGTGATATGGCAAGCTGTGGCTAAATACTCTTGCCAATTAGTAAGCAGTGTCCTGGGGGGCACTCTGTCACACACAAAGGGGGGCTAAGCTGTGATATGCTGAGCAAATGAAACATGTTAAGTTAGCAGGCTGGATTAATTTCTTTTGTGTATTTGTGTTTTTGTTGGACAATACATTTGTTTGTGTTTTATCCCATGAGTGCAGATAGGTGAAACGTTGACAACAGGTAGAAAAGGTCTTTTTCATTGTTTTCAACCACCTGTTTTCAAAAGTCCTTAAACCTACTCGAAGCGCTTTTACACTTCACCCGCTGCCAGTCCTGTTCATTCACTTAGCCATTCTGCAATTATTACGCGAAGACTATTCATTAACAACAATCCAACGTAGGTACTCATTTATACAGCTGAATGAACTAAGGCAACGTGGATTAAACAAAATGGCCCAAACTTGGCCCGGTCCTCTTGATTGAGAGTCAGATACATACTCATATTCCAACGACTGTGGTAGTAGTGCTGCAACATCCCTCTATGATTTACAAAGCAGGTGTTTTATTATCGAAACTCATGCAACCCGTGCACGCCTCTGTTAAATATAGCCCACAGATGTAAACGCTTTACCATACGTTGCATTCACTCGTGGTTCATTCATGGTTCTTTCACGGTTTGGCCTTGAAGGTTAAAAGGAGGGAGATGGATGCACCATGAACACGAATGATATAAAATAATAAATATGGCTAATGACTCTGCACTAAGGTGTCCAACATCCAAGCATGCAGTCACACTGCTTGTGTATCTAACCAAATGTCACAGAATTTGTTTAGTCTTCTAGTGAGCATTTCTCTTGGCATATGGCAACAACTTTTCTCACATGGTGTCATTCGATAATAATTTAGTATGGTGAAATTTGCTGTAGGTAACTGTTTCTTGACAAGGTTTATACATATAAAATATATAACATACAATTGGATATTGTAACAAAAATATAATAGACTGATAACTAAATAAACTATAGCAAAAATGTAATAGACATATTTTTTTGGTGGCTTTCAAGTATTTACTTTTGATAACTGCAGTAAAATCTGCTACTTATATCAAGATTGTAGTCAGAAATAGCAACTTTAGATGTGACATTTTTTGCTCCTGTGGATAAAAAGTGTGTGCTATAAATGAATGAAGATGGTTTGTTACGTTCTGATGTGCATAAAATGAGTATGTTGAAAGCGTGGTGTAGTGAGTGGACTAGCTAGTAGGGCCTACACTCGTACCTGTGGCCAATACTAATTGTTAATGTGAATATTAGCTCTTAATAAAAAGTGATGATGGCAGCACACAAATACATTCACACCATTGTTGGTTTAAATATAGACACCATCACTCTTTGAGTCCACAACAAGTTACGCATTTACCTCCCGTGTGTGATCTTTTACTTCCCCTGGTATATACACCATATACACACCATATATACACCATATATACACCATGTATACACCATGTATACACCATGTATACATCATATATACACCATATATACACCAGATACAACTTTTAGTGTTTCCTCCGAGAGATTCAGACTTCCAGCACCTTCCCTTAAACCAGATGCTGGCCGAGTTACCCAGTTGTACCCAGTTTGCATGAAACCGTTTGGTTGACCGCCGGCCTGCGGTACGAATACAGTACATCCTGGTCACGAAGTGAATGCTAAACCATTGAGCATCCATGCCAGTTCAGTAGGTGCCTGTTCCAAAATAACCACAAATCCATGAAGTTATTCATTAATAGTAAAAACCAGCTAGAGCTTTGATTTTTATGGCATCATTGTATTGATCAGAGACATATATTTCAAAACAAATGTGCAAAGCATTGACATTAATAGAATGTCCTGCTCACCTATTTTATTTTTTAGGTAAAGTAGTAAACAAATTGAGATTTGACCATAATTAGATATGATCATAATTAGTGAACACAATTTGATTTATACCTTGATATAAAAGCATAATAATTTAGTAATGCTAAACTTGTAGTGGAATTGACTAGCTTGATAACCTTAACAATATAGTATTGTACTGTATCTGACCTATTAAGCGTACATGCCCTAATTAGCGTACACCTTTTAATCAGCAGGGCCCATAATTGTCATTTGACTAGTTTGGAACAACTGAAAAGTGTCGCCACCTGGTGTTAAAAGTTGGCACCACTATTCAGTTGTTCTATAATAGTCGCCAAATGACTTAAAGTAGTTAAACAGTTAATTTATTGTCTACAGAAAAAAATGGTGTATGCTTATAGAACAGATTCCTTGAAATTTATTCATGGCCCAATTATTTTTCAAGCATACTGTCTGCTTGTTAGGTCGAATTTGGTATGTCTTTTTAAAGTCACAGTTCTGAATTTGAGAACAAATATTGCACAATATCTGTACATACATATAGATAGTTAGATGTCATCTGTCAGTACAGAACACTGTGAGCAGCAAATATAACTTTCCGTACATCTCTGTCTTGCTGCCATAAGCACTAAGCTCAAGTACAAAATACACTGCGTCTGTGAAAGTAAGTCTGTTTGTCCTAGTTATTTCTCCCCCACACTAGTTGCTGAAGGATTGTCTTTCATCCACTTTGTAATGCTGACTCCAATAGTTTGGTGAGTTTTTTTTAGTGCTTGGAAGTTGCTACCAGTAAGGATTTGTATGAAGTTGCCATGCCACTGCCATTGAGGCTTTGATGTCTGGTTATTGACGAGGTGTGAAGTTGTTGATTTTCATTATACAAATTCTTTCTCTAATACTGACATTTCTTATATATATATACACACACACAGATATAGATATATATATATATTATATATATATATTAATTTTATATATATATATATATTAATTTTATATATATATATATATATATATATATATATTAATTTTTTATATTAAGTTTGTAACATTGTTGCTCAATTATCTTTCAATTTGCACGATATAATAGCAGATTTCTAAGTAATCCAGATTAATTCGAAATCTTATGCAATCCAGGCATCACACTTTTGCCTTTTATTCAGAGCAACTCTGAATACTTACTTGGATTGATGAATTGTCCTTGTTTCTTATGTGCAGGCAGATTCTGTGCATCGGTGGTGGTGGGGGGGGGCTCTGGTTACAAAATTAAGACTGGGGCCAGGCTGTATTTGCTCTAGACTTCCCACATCAACAGGGTTCTTCGGGCTGATGTCAGTAGGCGGGCTACGAAGCACACTATTGCTGTCAAAATGATCAAAACAAGTTTAGCAGACAGCCAAAAGCTGGTGAGCAACATGATGAAGTGGAAATATCGGCTGTAATTACATGATTATCAGCGCCTGGGTAGACGTTGTTTTGTCGGGTTTCTGTGGGAGTAGTGAGATGTGAAGGGGACATGCCTATTTGTATATGGGTTTCATTTTGTATATGTTTTTCATGTGTTAGTTGCCTCATGCCTTAGTTGACTTTGTATAATAATAACATTATGCACATTGAAAGTTGGCAAAAGTTTAAAATAAAATAAATTGTTATGTAATAATATTATAGTATTGAGGGCCTTGGTCTAAATTTGCAAAAGACCACCACACCAAGGTTATTATGAAACAGTAGCAAATTAAATAGTACTACTTAAAAATGAGTTATCAAATATTGAGTTTGTATGAGGTTTATTTACATATACTATATATATAGGAAATACTGTTTGAATTCTGTATTATCGAATGGCAATTTAACAATGTTTTACAAGATTTGAAAGCAACACCCTCTAGATAGCAAGCGGACAAGGAAGTGTTTAACTTATTGAATGGCAAGTAGATGATTTGTTAGTTGGTTTGCTATGTTTAATAATTATACTTTACATTGTCATGTTATAATAGTTTGGTCCTTTTGATTGGGAGTCCCTAATTCCATGGTCCTCTTGATTGGGAGTCCCTAATTCCATGGTCCTCTTGATAGGGAGTCCCTAATTCCATGGTCCTCTTGATTGGGAGTCCCTAATTCCACGGTCCTCTGGATTGGGAGTCACTCATTCCACAGTCCTTGATTGGGAGTCCCTCATTCCATGGTTCTCTTGATTGACAATCCCTCATTCCACAGTCCTCTTGATTGAGAGTCCCTCATTCCACGGTCCTTGATTGAGAATCCATACTTTCACGGTCTTCTTGATTGAGAATCCATCATTCCATGGTCCTCTTGATTGAGTCCTTTCCATGGTCCTCTTGATTGGGAGTCCCTCATTCCATGGTCTTCTTGATTAAGAATTCCTAATTTCACGGTCCTCTTGATTGTGAGTCACTCGTTCCATCGTCCTCTTGATTGAGAGTCCCTCATTCCATGGTCCTCTTGATTGGGAGTGCCTCATTCCATGGTCCTCTTGATTGAGAGTCCCTCATTCCATGGTCGTCTTGATTGAGAGTCCCTCATTCCATGGTCGTCTTGATTGAGAGTCCCTCATTCCATGGTCCTCTTGATTGGGAGTGCCTCATTCCACATTAGAAATATGTTTCCTGTAAGATTGCATGTTTAACTGTAGACAGTAATACATCATTGAACTATTCTAGCTGTAGCCTGCTTTTGAATTTTTAAGGATTTATATTATTATAATCCGAAAAGGGACTATATAATTAATAACACTAAATGGCAGTCTTAGCCACAGCTGGGAGATTGGGAACTCTGGTTGGATGATCCCTAACTAAGCCAGCCTTTTTGAAAGTGATATACTGTGCTGCATAGTGGCTATTTATGTCTTTTATCTCCAGTCCAGCGACCCACTTGGGGTCATCGTAAGATGACCCAGGCCACCTCCTGCTCCCTGGGGAGAGATTCCAAACAGTGCTCTTGTTACTGGACACAGATAACTGGGGATATTCCACAAAGTCTGGATCAATCTGGGCATTTGTGTTTTTGTACTATCATGGATGTTATACTCTAGAACCCCCCCCCCCCCCGGTAGAAACACCCTCATCCTACGTAGCTGAACTCCCAGTCACTCGCCGTTAAAATGACCAGATGACCATAACAAAATTATGATTATTTCCCGTCTCTGGACAATGACCACGATGAACCTACACGGAATTGTTCGCAATTGTTTTAAAACTAACGTTTCTTAGTAACAAACAAATCTACATTTAAACAACAAACGATGCACAGAGATACAAGTGCCAAACATAATTTCATAGTTTCTATTGTTTATTTCAATTATGATCCTTTTTTAAAGATTACTGTAACTGTATTGGTTGTGTTTTTGTAGGGTTTATTGCGTTGCTACCCAGAATAATTTTCTGGTTTTCTTACTATGACAATTAAAATGTTTTCATGCAACAAAATATTTCTGGAGGTCAAAACTTGAACATCACAGTTAAAGAAACTCTTATTTGGAACACTACTCCTAAAGTTTCCTTTTCTTAGCAAAATTGTATCTCTTGAAACAGCATCTTTTCTCCACACATAAATTCTAAATTCTTCATTAATAAACAGGTTGACCCCCTGGACACTACATTAAATTTTGGACATTGACCCCAAATGTAGCAGGTGGACCCCAAAAGTAGCCCAACCAGTTGGATTGTGTGATACCAGCAGACATGACTGTAGTAATCAGACCCAGCCTACCTTTCAGCGAGTTCATAAATATCATTCCCATTGGCTGAAGTGTGGCTGTGGCTATTTATAGACTGGAGGGGGTGGGGGAGAGGGCTGGAGTGAGGGATAGTTGGGAAGGTGCGGCATCCTGGCTGAAGCCAGAAGGACAAGGGGACGTTTCACCAGTTACTCTGGTATCATTTTCACTGGTGTATCATAAGTGATATCATGTAGTTGAGGTTCATAAATTATGCATAGGTAAGAGACCGGTTCATTTTTGGTGGAGGAGTGTAAGGTTGTCTGCTGTAGATATGGTGCACCTTTAAAGCCGCCTGGATCAGTAAGCCCCATGCTAATGGCATAAAACATACCAGGCACATGTGATCAATCAGTTATTTTAGTCAGGGACAGAAATACTAATCAATATTTGTCTGTTAACGGACAGTGAATGTAACAGGTGAAAAGCATCCTTGTTATTTTATCCATAACTGCTGTCCTAATGGAAGTATTCAAATTCTGACGGAATTGTTGCGAATTCTTATTATGTCAGTGACGTTTTTAACATTGCAACAATTAAAATGCTTAAAATGCATTCCACGGTTCATGATTTGAACACTGTATGGATGTGTGTAAACATTTCCTACGTGTCACCGACATGTTCTGCTTTGTGATCATGTGTAATACTTTATATTTGTCTGAACATTTCGACTTTTATCAAATTTGTAAACATTGAAAACTGTTGGAAAACACTGTTCTCTTTGGTATTTTAATTGGTGTCAGTTTCACAATAAAGATAAGAGTATGCCTATACAAAGGTTGAAAATGATCTTTCAAATTTTATTATGCTTTTGGGGTGGGTAAAAATTGTTTATTTTTTCAGAATGTCTGACTATTTACTTTACACCTCTACAAAGGAATCAACATTAACTCTCGTATAATATTATAATTACAGTCCTAAAAATTAAACCATTCTAAATTCATAAACTAGTAATTCCTTGCAGCCATTTTGTCTCTAAGTGCGTTGAGTGCATTTCATGTGGGGAATGTTGAACTGAATCAAGTTTTACGCATATTGAAAGGCGGGTTACTGGGGACATGACTTCATAGTCCAGTCTGCTCATCTGCAGTTTAGCTATGCTTACTTCAGTGTATTAGTAATAGGTTGACAGTTTAGCTATGCTTACTTCAATGTATTAGTAATATGTTGACAATTTCATTTTGTATTGTAAGGATACAGAGCTTGATATGCGTAGAAGTAGTTTGATAATAACCCACCAGATGGCAGGTAGTAATTATTAGGGTGTAGGATGGCGACTGGGAATGACTGACTCACTGTCTGGCTTTATTCTAACATTCTTGCCTGGATATCTATTAATTTTAGGCAGATATTGTAAACCACATCCAAATTTGTTCAACTGGTTCAATTTGTATGTGGCCCATCCAATTGATTAAGTTTATTAATAACTTTTTGTGTGGCCTTTATGACATTGTCCACAGCAGCAATTTTTATTTGTAACTTATTTGTAATTTATTTATTACTTTTAAAACTTAATTTTAACTTATTTTAAACTTATTTTAGCATTGTTAGCACGCGTGAGCTGGTATTTAGTTAGATATGTGGTGCATTATAAATGTCTAATTTATTGTTTTATTATTTATGTTTGTGCATGATTACGTACGTTGTGTTTGTCCATATTATTTTTATGGTCTTACGCTTGTGGTGAAATGTTGATTTATGAAATAGTCGTTTTTCCCAACTATGATCTGGGTTATGAATGCAGCAGTTATTGCGTTTTTGTTGCAAACGTCCTCATAAAGTATGTCTTGGCAAGTGGCAGAATGGTTGTTTTTATGAATGCATGCAGTCGCCAAGGTAGGCCACCCAGAGAGATGAGATGGAACCAACGGTCGCTTCAGACAGTCGCACAGGTGACCAGTCATTAGAAGTCCCAACTCATTGTTATGGCATCTGCACTGACGTGTCAGACAGTGGTACTTCATGACACGGTCAATATTAGTATCGTCATAGCTATTCGGTGTGTGATTTTAGTCCTCCAGCCCCGACTATATAGGCTGGTGTATGTAACTTTTATAAAACGCGACCTCGGCAACTGACAACAATGGATGAAACATGACCTCAGCATCTGACAAGAATGGGTGTGCTGTGATGTTTGCAATCAGGTATAAATAGAATGTTTCCATTGAATGGAGCTACAACACACCGCTAGTTGACAGCCGTGGCGTGTCCCAGATAACTAGTGGCGCGTCTGTCCCATTCAGCGGTTCGACACCGAACCTGTGGTAACAGCTACATGGATGGTCGCCTTTATCGGTTCCCTGGATGGTGAGGCCCCCTGCTGGTGGGTGTTCACACCAGTGTGCAGTTCCGAACAAAAGACACAAACTGTCGTGCAGACGGTGCAGTGGTTCATAAAAAATGTCTGATGATCATTTATTTTATTTGGTCTTTCTGTCAATTTAGGCTCATCCATTTCCTCTTCCTGGTTTCGTTTGTGCAATTTGAACACACACCACAACATTTCTGCATCAACAACATTAAGTCTGTTTCCTGGTGACATTCCTCCTCCAATATATCCCTCTCTAGCTGCCCTGGAACATTATAAATTCTGTTAAAAATGTCTCATGGAAATTGCTCATAATAACTTAATAATTTATAGTACAGTCATATTGCTGAGTGATTGGTCTCTGGCGACAAGGGTCTGTCAAGTTTGTTGTCTGTCGTAACAATGGTTTGTCAAGTCTGTGGTATCTAATGACATTGATCTGTAGTGACATTGGTCTGTCAAGCCAGGAATTGTGGTCTCTGATGACAGTGGTCTGTCAATACTGGATCTGTGGTCTCTGATTACAGTGGTCTGTCAATACTGGGTCTGTGGTCTCTGATCACATTGGTCTGTCAAGACTGGATCTGTGGTCTCTGATCACAATGGTCTGTCAAGACTAGATCTGTGGTCTCTGGTGATATTGGTGTGTCTAGACTGGATCTGTGGTCTCTGATGACATTGATCTGTCAAGACAGGGTACGTGATCTCTGGTAACAAAGGTATGTTGACCTAGGGTCCATTCATTCAAATACTGTGTCACTGTTTGTGTAGACACTCATATATTGGTAGTCCATGTTGTGGGTAGCCCATTTCGCTAACACATGTGGTAACTGGGTAGCCTATGTGGATGTGGGTAGCAGGTCTGCTGGGTAGCCGGTGTGGCTTGTCATTGTGGCTGTGCTAGCCCATCTGATGAAGTGTTAGTTTTGAACGCACGGCACGCAGGCGCACACACACACACACATCAATAACCCAGCCAGACATTTGAAATTACAACTGCCACCTGGTGAATCTCTTGCTGTACTAGCCCAGAAGGGTGCTGCCACCTGCAGCCAGGCATGGCATCAAGGTGCTGAGACCAAGTCAATTGGGAGGCCTGTCATCAACCCCTAACCAATGGTCAGATGTTTTGAAGGTATACAGGTAAACATGTTGACAGTGCTTGATGTTTGACAGTGGTCAATTGGTGCACAAGACTTGAATGTTTTGTGTTTGGACACGCCCCAGTTGGCAGTTTCGGTTGGCAGATTCACTCCAGTTGTCACGGCAATCTGACCCTGGGGCGCCTACCCTGGTGGCTCTAGCCTCTAGTCACACTTGAGTTGTGAGAGCTGGAGCAACCACAGGCCAAAGGAGCTGCCTCTGGGGCAACCTGCTCTGGGGTCAATGTCTGAGTCTACCCACTGCAGCCACAGAAAAGGTAAGGTGTCTGGCCCCAGAGTTGTTGAGTGATTTATGACCCAAGTTGTAGCGTTGAGATCCCACTGCCGCCACATGGCTTATGTCGTAGTGTGGTAGTGTGGCCAACTGTCACCGGGTGGGCTGTGGGTTTACATATCTGCAGCCGGCGCCTGGAATGACTTCATTACATCTGTCACATCAGGGGTTTTTCAGAGCCTGTTTTATGTGTAATGAATGAGTTGGCATGCAGATGGTTCTGCTGTAGTAAATAGACTTGTTGGGACGTTTGTGGCTGGCATTAGACCAAAACGATTTTCTGGAATGCACAACAAAACCAGCCAAGATTTTCTATGTTTACATACAGTAGAACCCCTCAGAAACTGCCACCCCTCAGAAACAGCCACATCTTCTGAATGGCCACTCTATCGTGGTGTTTTTGTTAAGTCTGCACATCTGTATATCTGACCAGCCTGTGTAATCAGGCCACCCTTTCAATCAGGCCACTTTCAGTCATTTCACTCACTTGGTTGGTTGCTTTAGAAATGTTCTATTGTAGTTTTTATAGTCTGCATTGTTAGGCTAGGTTTATTGAACCATATATATTGTAGCGTCAAACAAGGATTGGTTCAGGGGTGGATTTAGGGGGGCTTCACCAGCTTGTGTCCCCCAAAATTGAGATCGTGGAGTGTCCAATGTAGTCTTTTTTAATTCTGTAGTAATCTCTATCGGACACACAGAACGCATTGAGAGAACTGAAATTGTGAAGTGAAGTAGTCAAAGTTCAACACTAAACTGATCCCCCTAATTTGAAATCCTGGATCTGTCTATATATTTGAAATACATATTTGACATAATTTATCGAGCATGCTCACAACGCATGTGGCATATCTAGGAAGAAACCAGTTATGAGGATTTGTTTTTTTAGAGAAAACGACGCAACATTCTGTCATTGTCTGAATGACCCAAACATCTAATGCACTGTGAGAAGGCTGACAATTGATTGGTGCACGCATTATTGTGTCTCGGGCGCGTTGTTGTCGCTGCTGCCGCTACAGTTACCAGGTTGAATTATAGGCACTTTGCGGGCAGTCTTAAGTGTTGCCACCAATGTATTGATTTTGTCGGCAGCACTGGCTGTAACGGCAGTCACTCATCGGCCGTCTTGTAGCGAGGCAGAACCGACTATTGATTGACCTACGTCGAAATACAAATAACACAAATAGAGGCGCACTAAATAATTTGACGCTAGTCAAAGATTTCAAGTGCAAAAGTGGCAGGTCATTAATAAGGGATGGGTGGTTATGGTGGTGATTAAAAAAAAAATCATGATTAATATAAATTAATGTAAGTCAAGAAGATTAATTTGAATTATGCTTTTTGGTTTCTTCATAGTGGAGAAAAAGTAAAAAATTAATGTGCATTGAAGGATGTTAATTACTTTGTTTAAAAAAAAATCTGTAAAATCTTACAAATTTATACTTAAAAATTGTGTAACTGACTTTGTGTGTAGGGTGTTGGGAAGTGGATGTTGACTGTCCTGTCAATATAAGTATTGAGTTATTAATGAACAAATTTGTTAGAGAAATGTTAATTTTTTAGTCAGGGAAACTTGAATTAATCCTATGCAGGACAATTGATTGCTAGACAAACATTGTCAAGGCATATCTAGATAAGATGCACTTTATTAATGAACTAGCCAAGTTGCATTGGAGAAAAGGGAGCCACTGCAAGAACCTGTGACTCCTTGCACTGCTCAGTCAAGTTTTGGTAGGGCAACCCCAAAAGCAGTGATAACTTCATGCTCCGTAAATCATTTATAACTGCTGTTTTCACAAAGTGTGTAGACATTTGATAGAGATCACATAACTCGGTACAGTCGTAGAAAACACGAATAGCGAATAACAATTGTATGCACTAATATTCTGAGTTACATAATCTACCTGAAATGTTCATAGGTTCCTTCGTAATATCCCCTCCTCATGGAGGAATTTTTTATTTGTTATAATGTACAAACCACCCCCATGGGCCCCCGAGCACACCTAAAAAAAATTCAGCCTCATACATGCGAAACTGACGGAGATATATACATGCAGACAGACAGACAGACACAGCCGCAAACTACTTTATAGTATAGATGAAAGCATGGATAGTCTAATAGATTACTAGGAGGAAGAAATGTGTTCTTCATAAAACAAGGAAATGTGCCATTGCTGATAGTTCACCAATCAGTCACTGATTTTAATGAGTTTTTCTCCTGTCGGGTTTACAGCTTGTTTTTTGATTCAGTGACATTAATAAATTATAGCTACACATTGGCTAACAGATAGCAGGCCTAATGAAATGAAACGTTTGTCATGACATTGTAAATACTAAGTAACTAGTGAAATTGTCGCAGATTTAATATTAGAAATTGAATATGTGTTATCGTTTATGTAATATATAATATTTTATGTGGCCCCTCCTTAATGATGTTATGGTCCCTTTAATTAATATTGTTTTATTTAATAAGAAATCCTTATATATATATATATATAAATAGGTTCACATGTATATACATGTCCATTCCTATAACTTTGCCAAAAATTTTTATAAATGGAAACATTGTGAATACATGGGTTCCAAAACATGCAATGGAAATTGTGTAAGTTCTGGTTGATTTATTATACATCTCCCTACTAACTTGCAGAAGATATATTAGGGTTGACTAACAATAAATATTTCTTGATAAACAACAAGCTAAAATTCATATACTACCTGTCCAATGTAGTTCCTGCATCAGGCAGATTCAGCCTTATTTAACCTGATAATATTTAAACAGAAAACTTGATTAGAATGATAGCAATTTAGGATACAATGTTTGTGTTTATATGAATATTGTGTTAATATTACATGTAGACATGTTTTTAATATGGTCATTATTGTTGGTGAAATTCATTCGGAATCTGTTCCTTGGCTCTGTTAATATTTCTCTGTTGTACCCAGTGTTCTGCATTGTTCTGCATTTCTTCATATTTTCCTCCTTTAGGTCCATCCAATATTCTCATTTGTTTCCTCCCCTTTGATCTTTTTCCTTTTTTGTAATCTTCCGTAGCCAGCTTCTAAAATAAAATAGTGATTAAATATTATATTACATTGTTGCATCTATTGTCTTTGTATTGAGACTGACATTTGTGAAATTGTCAACATTGTAAATTGCCTTTGAAAATATTATTTTATTTACTTATTTATGCACTTTTCTCTTGTATAGTCTTTTCTGCCTACATTAAGTTTTAAAGCTAACATCTGTTGCAAAGAAAACTTTGACATAGATCTTTGAGTTGTTTTTCGCTGTAGGCCGTTATGCGTAATATCATTCCTATTATCATGGTTGACACCATCTGTGATACTTGGAAATGCAGGCATGATAAAAGTAATTAAGGAAGTCACAATTGGCAACAAGAAACACAGCATGATTAATCTTTGGTGTGTAGATGATTACGTCACCTGTGATAGGTGGTGTAGGTACTGGCTGTTCCATCAGTCAGTCATCCTCTAGTTTGGCTCATCCATCATCCACCCACCAGATTAGCAAAACACCTATCTGCTTAAACACTACAAAAAATTGGTTTTATGTTGTATACATTTTATAGACAACAAATAATTAATCACAGTTAGAAGTGAACAAACTATATATATATATATATATATATATATATATATATATATATATATATATATATAATGAACACATAGTCACCTGAATCGAAGCAGTCCCTGCATGAATGGTGCATGTGAACATAATATATCTAGTACCATGTTTAAAAACACTTACACGGCGGCTCATAAAATGTAAAGTGTTTTCAGATGAATTGGGAAGTTTACGGTTTGCCAGAAAGGTAAAAAGCAGACAATTCCACTGGTAATCAATTTCTGAATGTGCTTTGCTCGCAAAAACTTGCTGCATTTGAGTGCTTTTTATGTTGTGTCATGCATTCTCCCGCCTTCCGTCACGTTCACAACATCCGTTTCGTCTTGTCCGAGGACAGTATTACAATGTGTTCCTCCCGTCTGCGGAAATCAGGACACCTGTGAGTTTTAATGAGTCTTACACTGCCCTGAATACCGATGGTGCATTTGCGCTCGACCAGATAGCACTTTGATTGTGGCAACACCATACAATAAGATACATGATCTGCAGTCACGCTACAAGCAACAAAAACCAAGAGTCTTGGCAGGGCACTATTGGCTACGCTGCAGCCACAGTGACTGAAGATATGTCAATGGATCCGTTCCTCCTACCAGCATTCATTACAACTAGCATCTCCTGGGTGGCATTTCTAGTAGCGGCGTGGTACAAAAAGTGATTTGTTCGCTGATAAGCTCTTGTTTTATTTGCCTATTTTCCCTGTATTGGCCTGTGTTTACTAGATCTGGCCTTTACCAGCTGCAGATTACCTGCAGGTCTTGTCTATGTGTTGATATGTTGCGCCTCTTGTGTGAAACGGTACGATGCCGTGCGATATGTTCATGTACTTTGGCCGGTGTTGCTGGAGGCTGTGTTGCGTCAAATGTTATGAAGTGGGGGCATCGTACAAATTACCTAACTTACCAATCAGAAGCACAGATTCGGTCACATTTCTGCGACTTTGTAAAGCTACTATAAAGCATAGATTTTAAGTTGCCATGTTTTCCTTTGAGATTATTCACAAATGTTTTCAAGATATTTTAGCTGAACATTCAAGGAATGTATTTAGATTAGAACCATTGACAGATATTCATTCTTTGCCAGACATGGCGAATGGAATTTCTCGTTTCCATTCCATTACTTTTCCATTATTTCTAGTACTTTAAATTTGAAGTCCAAATTGTCCTCATTTGAGGTACATTTCAGAGATAAATTACAGTTATACTTATTTGTTACCATACAGTATGTTTTGACCATCAATATACCATTTTTGGCAGTTTCGTAATTGTATCCCAGCTAATGAATAGAAGCAATTTTGTAAGCTTTATTTCCATCATGTAATTCCATCCCTATTGGGGATTTTCTGTAAACGTTTACAGCATATATACCCAATTTTTTTTTTTTTATTTTACACAACACATTTCTGTAAACTGAATCGTGTTAAATAATATAAACTTTGTCCACAGGTATTAAACAATGTTGAAGTTGTTTTTTATGTATCAAACATGCTGAACGTACCAAATGGCAGAATTGATACTCATGAACAGGGAACAGTTAAATTATTAAATAAAATCGTGGTTAATTAAAACACATTTGAGCAGTTAAGTTATTAGAATAGGTAATAGTTTATTTATAATAACATTATGATTTTATATTAAAAACTTTAATATGTTATTTGTTTAAAGTCATTTCAAAAATAGTTTCCTGCTTACTTACAATTTTGCGACTGGTAAATGTAGTTTGGCTCAAAAAGTGGCCTTGGAAATGGCCAGTTTCGGTGTTGCCCGGTGTCAACATATTATACATAACTGTTTTTTTGTAACTAGTTTGTAGTGATCAGATTGGTGCAAGCTATACGTTCTACTGTGGTCAGTCAACAAACGTGAAATAGTAAGGAGTTTGCGAGTATTCGGACCCTTTCTATGACTGTTTCTCACCATATTTTGTATGGTTCACAGGATCAAAGGCGGAGATACACAAATATCAACACAAGCGGCCAACACAGTGTTTTACATCAGTTACATACCCTGTCTTTACAAGTTTTTTATGCAGTGGCATATCTTTACAGTACAATTGCAGTGACATTGATATGAAAAACGTGTAGGATTTGGTTGCGTTTGATGTTATCTTTGTTATGTGCAGTATTTTGTGGGGCGGCTGCATTATGTTGGGCCGGGCAACTCCGAGATCTGTATCAGTTCTTTTCATGAGGTTTATCTAGCTAATGATCCGTGCAATTGCAGACATACATGGGATCTGTGTACATAATGCTCATCCTCAAATAAGGGGTGTGTCAATGGGTTGTATCAAAAGTAATTTTCAAATTTAATTTGAACAGGAATCTTGGAATGTCAATAATTATCATTATGTATGTTTACATGATCTCTATAAACTGAACATGATTTAAGTACGATAAAAGTGACCTTTCTTGACAGGTTTGTGTTGACATGATTGCCAAAATATTAATGAATAAAAAATTTTTTATTTGACCGTTGTCTGTTTAATTTGAAAGTTTCGGTCTGAGTGGCATGAATAATGTAACTTAATTTTACAGATGTTAATTATATTATATGCCTATCACATGATCCCGCAAATGCCTGACCCCAATAAACTTTGTCTACAGGTATTGGAAATTGTCAACAATTGTTCGATAATTTACTGAATGGTAAGGTTGGTTCTCATAAACAGATGACAGTCGAATTATGTATTAAACAACTGTGGTTCATTAAAGTATGTTTCGGTAGGCAAGATGTTAGACTAGATATAGTATTTACTGTGTAACATTACTTTACGATCAGACTTTGCACGTTCAAATATTCACGAAGTTTCAACAACTAAAATATGGAGTGACGTCGAATTAATGTTTTCTGATGTTTTGGTGGAGTTATTTACCATGATCTTTAACACTTGTTAACTTTTAGTGCTTCACGTGATGTACATTTTTTCAGGCTATTTAAATTTAGCAGGAAAGGCAAAACTACACGGACCATAAACAGAACAAAAACCAGAGTTAGACTTTCACATGAGGGTTTCCAGTTACCGCATTCAGCCAGCGTTTGAACTGGAAGATTTTTTTAGCAATGGAATGCTCTGTTTATTATTCCAAGCAGCTTTATGGGGCAGCGGAAGTCGTTGATTCCATCTGTGCTTTAGGAAGTTTACATAAGTTAGTTTACAACCCAGATGAAAATAAATACACTTAGATAACTACATTATATTTAAATTAATGATCTTGCATTTAAATATTATGATGTGCAAATTAGTTATATACAGTGTCAGGTCCCGTTCGCCCTTCCACCTATGATATTTTCTTTTCGAGTGTAACTAGGTGTAACTCAATACTTCTTCATCTTAATCCTCTTGGCCCCTTCAGGAGCATAGGGCGTCAACCATGTTTCTCCACCTCACTCTCTTCTGGGCTAGAGCTTTGGCCTCTTGCCAGGTGACCCCCACTTTATCAAGATCTTATAGTGTGGAGCGTTTCCAGTTGATTTTTTGTCTTCCTTGTCTTCTCTTTCCTTGTGGGTTATAGTCCAGTGCTTGTTTGGTTGTATTTGTTGGATCTTTTCTGAGTGTGTGGCCAATCCAGCTCCATTTTCTCCTCTTAATTGTAGTGCTTATTTCTTCCTGTTTGGTTTTCTTTCAGAGCTCATTATTTGATATTTTGTTAGGCCACCATACCTTAAGGATGTATTGGAGGCAACTGTTGATGAAGACTTGGAGTTTGTTGTTGAGAGACTGAGTCATTTTCTACATTTCACAGCCATAGAGAAGAACTGGTTTAACGTTGGTGTTGAAAATGCGGATCTTGGTGTTTATGGATAGTGGGGAAGAGAGCCACACAGGGCGTAGGGTTCTGAGGGCATGACAAGCTTTATTGATGCATAGTTCCACATTTTTGCTAGCTCCACCATTTATACTGATGTTGCTCCCGAGGTAAATGAAGTCTTGTACTTCCTCAACAGTACCACTTTCTAGTGAGATGGGTTCGGAGGTTCTGATATTGACTTTCATCACCTTTGTCTTTCCAACATTGATCTTAAGACCCAGTTGGCTGATTTTTTCTTGATGCCTTTCTGTTTGTTATTGCACGTTTTTATGGGTTTCTGAGAGTTGTGCTAGATCATCTGCAAAATCCAGGTCTTCTAGTTGTGAGAACAAGTTCCACTGGATCCCAGTACAAATGGTCAATGGTGTTCTGTGGATCTTTTCATTGTCCAGTCTATGGTTGTCAGAAAGAGCAGTGGAGATAGCAAGCAGCCTCGGCGTACTCCAGTTCCAATCTGGAAGCCCTCTGAAACTTGTCCATTAAAAATGACGTGACCAGTGAAATCTTCGTGCATGTTCTTTATTAGGGTTACAAATTGTTTTGGTAAACCATAGTGCCTCAGGAGCTATCCTATCTATACTATCAAATGCTTTTTTGAAGTCCACAAAGTTTATGTAGAGAAAACTCTGCCATTCAATGCATTGTTCAATAATAATCCTGAGTGTAGCAATATGATCTGTGCAGGATTTATCCTTTCTAAAGCCAACTTGTTCCTTTCTTAGCTTCTTGTCAACTGTTTCTTGTATCCTATCCAGGATGATACGGCAGAGAATTTTACTGGACATTAATAGAAGCATGACCCCTCTCCAGTTCTTACATTCACTGAGGTTGTCTTTCTTGGGGATCATAACTAGCATACCCGTCTTCCACTCAGTTGGTATTTCCTCTTTATAATAGATCTTTTTAAAAAAGTCTGTATAAAACGTCTGTGGTGGCCCCAATATAAGCTTTTAAGACATCAGATGGTATATTGTCAATTCCAGATGCTTTGCTTAGCTTCAGCTTTTTGATGGCTCTCTTGATCTCCTCTTTGGATATCCTACTACAAATAATGTTAAGGTCTTCAGTTCTTTTCTCAATGTCTGGGATTGAATCCGGTGGAGGCCTGTTCAAGATTTCTTGGAAATATTCTTTCCAACGTTGCAACTGTAGAGATTCCTTAGTGAGAAGGTTTCCCTGTTTGTCCCTGACAGGGCGACTAGTGCTCTTGTTCTTCCCTGCTAGCTGTCTGGTGATCTTGTAGAACTCTCTGGAGTTGTTTTGCCTACCTGTGATCTCAGCCTCGTTTGCTAGTTTTTCGACATGTTTTCTTGTCCCTCTTTGTCTTCTTTTTAACTGTTTTGTTTCTTTCCTGGTATTCCTGGTATTCCTAGTATTCCTGGTATTCCTGCTGCAGGTTTTCTATCCCTGCTTCCTTGCTGAGTTTCACTTTAGTCTCCCTCCTTGCCTCAACTGTAATCCAGTCCTTCCTCCTAGCTTCCCAGCAGCCTAGGACTTGTTCACAAGTGTCTGTAATTGCATTCTTGCATCTTGTCCACTTTTCATCAATGTTTTCTTCCTCTTCCAATGCTTGGAACCTGTTCCATAGTAAGATTCCCAGTTCTGTCATATTTTAGTATTTCAAACTTTTCTTATCTCAAACCTTCTAAGTTCTTTGTACTTTGTTATCCGTCTTCTTCTTTGCTGCTAGCTTCATCATAAATTCACCCACAATGAGGTGGTGGTCGGAGTTAAAGTCAGTTCCTCTTTTCACTCTAACATCTAGAAGCACTCTCCTCCATTTCTGTGGTCAATTTGGTTTTTGGTCTGTAAATCCAGGGATATCCATGTGGCTTTGTGTGTAGGCTTCTGTGGAAAGAGAGTTCCTCCGATTATCAGTTCATTTAGAGTACAGAAATCTGCAAACAGGAGACTGTACTTATTCATCCCAGACCTTCTTTCCACATTGTGCCTCTCCAATTGTCATTATCCTTTCCAATCTTGGCATTCATATCCCTCATAACAACTTGGATATCTCTCTTCGGTAGTTTTTGGATGACTGTTTGTAGATGTTGGTAGACGGTATCTTTATCATCAAATTCAGCAGAGTTGCTTCGTGCATAGCAATAAAATAATGGTGATGCTCCGAACTTTCGATGTAAACCTGGCTAGGCTGGCTGTGATGATTCTCTCTGAGACTGGTTCCCATTCTATGAGACTTTAGCTGCATCCTTTGAGAGGAGCAGCCCTACTCCATGTGTGTGCGCATCTTCTTCTCTCTCATTCCCAGAGTACAAGTAAGTTTCTCCAGAGCTAGTTGTAACCTTCCCAAAGGTGTTCCATCTGCTTTCACAGACTCCAATGATGCTTAGCTTGTATCTTCTCATTTCTTTGGCGAGCTGTGCCAGTTTTCCTGACAGGTACAGTATCCTGACATTCCAACATCCAATTCTAACTTTTGACTTGAGCTGTAGCAGACCCTTCCTCCCTTGGGCGTCCTGTTGGCTTTCACCCAAGGGATTCATATGCACCCTTCCAGGACAGCCTGCTTTGCTCAGATCGAGATGTGGTTGAGTATTCATGGTTTCGGCTTCTGTAATCGATTTCAATAACAGCTGAGTGGGTGATTAGCCCAAGCCGCCGTGCCCACAAGTTTTCCGCAGTGGTTGTAACTCGATACGGTTTGTCAAAAATCCCGATAATACGCATGTGGCGGCACCACCCGTCGTTCTCAAAACTCGGCTCCAAGTGCGACACAGGGCATCTGATTCTGAAACGATTCCAGCAACAACATTGTCTGCCATGTGGAATACTGACTGAAAGCATAAACGTAAATCACCAACGACAAAAGAAATAACGACCAAACTTGCACCCTTCGACTATGTATTAAAAAATTTTTTAGGCCAATAACTTTTTGGGGGGGGCAGTAACTTTTTTAATGTATGGGCCAGTGGGTACAAAAGCTTAATGTCAAAGACTGTTATCACACAAGCTGTCAAAGGGAACAAAGCCAATGTTTTTGGTGTTTTTTTCGGTGGAAATTGTCTCATCGAAACCGAAGCAGACGGAAAGCCAGGTGGGATGATTGACGTGAAAAGTAATTAATATTAAAAAGTGTTTTGCAAAATCTGCCATCTGTTTTGGGAATTTGGGAATTGATTTTTGTTTGAGGTAATTAGGTCCCTCCCTAACATCTGTTGTTGGATTGTCTTGTTTGCATATTGTTTTTTTGTCGAAATGAACATGGATGATGTCTGCCCATTGCGAGCCATGCAAAGGGAACAGATTATTATTTGTTTTTCCATAGACAACCATGTTAACGTTTTTAATCCTGTAGTACGCAAAATAACAGTTCAGATCTGATCACAATGGCACAAATGGCACTGACCTGCTGGGGATAGATCATTATTTTACTTCTAGGTTCATATCCTACGAATGAAGTACTAGCCATTTGTTATTCATGCTCCTAAAACAAATAGTTTGAACCGTAAAATTGGCATACGTGTTTTTGTAAAATCCTACAATTTCAAGAAAATCAGTATATATTGTCGTAAATAAGAGGATTGTTTCTACATGCACAGGGGATCCTTCTGTCACTGACATGTCACATGCAGGCAGCCAGCCACCAAAAATTTACCCCCGACCACAATGACTAGTATAGCCGGTGTAGTCCCCACATAGGCATATTTTTTCCGGCAAAAATCACAAACAGCGGTACCGTCTCAAAATTGCTGGCACTTCATTCATAAGCTACGAACCTAGAAGTAAAATAATGATCTATCCCCAATGGTATAGACCCACTTTGAAAGATGGTAATGGTCAAATATAGAAAATAATATATTTATCGTACACCAATTTGTTGTGCGAAAACCACGCAGTATATTTGGTGTTCAGTCGATGTCGCAATTTCTGCTAGAAATGTATGACTTTAATGTGATGCGACAACAAATCGTGGAATTTCTTTTATTTGCCACATTTCTTTGTGCTTTACTCTCAGGGATCTGTCAATGCAGTAATTGCAACAGAGCTGTTAACCATGAACGTGATATTCAGAGGTAAACCACAAAGTTGTAATAAATAGTATTCCATTAGGTCATGTGACTCACCAGGTGGCAGCACAAGAGGAAATCCATTGCCTATTTTAATTGTAGACCTAACACAGAATATTTACTTAATGATGGAATAAATATTTTAGGCCATGTTATTATTATAAAGAATGTGTGTACACGTTCTAGGATAAATTAAAGAGTGAAAAAAAATCAAAACCGATATAAAAACAGATAAACCTGTGTATAACCCATTATACATATATCCAATATTAATCAATCTGAAGTACAGAATTGTTTCTAAATTGATGACGTTTTAACACTGTTTAATGCTGTTAAATAAAACAATGTGGGATACCCTGTTTTCTCATCTCAAGTTAGTTGCAACCTTGGAATGATAACGTGTACTTCCTAGTTTCTCATTGACTGAGTCCACACTCGGTAACCGTCTGATTTATAGATTGGGTTGACCTCGGCGGGCCAATGACCCACACTAATTGTCATATGGCACCTGTCTGTTGTTGCATTCTTACAACACGACACCTGTTCTTTGTGATAGGTGTTTGCTGGCAAATTGTATGTGTACTGTGTATGCAATTACATCCGACAAGCTTTTCATTGCACCAGCCCGCCCTCCTTCTAACCCGGCATCTTTCAGGGCACCCGTCTGCGTACGTGTGTTTAGAACGGGCACAGGTGGAACTTGACTTCCTTTGCTAGTGCAGACATTTCTTTGTATTTTAGCGAACCGTAATTATGGCGGTAACCGATCATTTAGCAGTGATTGCAACTGGTACTTTCTTCACACCAACTGATGTTATCGGAAAAGTGGTCAATTTTCAGAAGATTGCTTATAGTGCTTGTAAGCGATTGTGTTGGGAGGGTAGAGGAGGGGGGGACTGGGGGGGTCATGTGAGCACACTTGACGAGATCTAGAAACTTTTCGTGAAAAGCAGTGGGTGGTCCTGCATTGTAGCTGGTCTCAGATCATCTTTGACTGTCGGGCGTCTAAGGACAAATAACTACGATTCGGCAGTAATAGGTAGTTCGACCCTCCATATCAGACAGTTTATGATGTGGCGATAACAACGACTCAGGCAGTTTATGATGTGGCGATAACAACGACTCAGTAAGTACCATTTGTCGCTGTAACGATGGTACATACTCGGTTTTATCCACGCACACAGATTCTCGCACTTGTTCATATACATTTACACCCCAGAAGTGAAAATCCGTAATACTTAGTTCTTAAAAGGAACGTTTGACTTTCATTGGTTAATTAATACAGAGCTAGTTAGGAGGGGGGGTGTATAATTAAAATTCCCCAATTCTCCAGATGTTTCGATCTCAAAGTTCTAATAAATCAACAATGTTATTCTTTGTCGTCAGGAATGGTATAAAACAGGAATTTGACAGGCCAGTAAATTATCCAGTGAAAATGCCTTATTGACATACAGCAATCTCTTTATATGTTGTGAAACTGGCATATTTTAGTTTATCGCAAAGTTGTGTATTTTCTATAATACTAGATATAAAAGATCAGAATAGTAACATGTTTTGTATAGATATTATTTTTAAACAACCGATATGTTATAAATACTAATAATTTGAAATGCGGTGTCCTGTAAAACAGTCGTTCAGCTAACCACTGAAAATCATTGTACTTTCCCTTTGAACCTTGTTCAGACTTGATTCCATACAATTCAAACACTGTAGGCTTTCTTTTTTCTTAATTATGTATATATTTGTTTTTACAGCAAGTCATTATATGCCCTGACGTGATTCCAACAGCTGTCTACTTTTAAATGGTGTTAATAATTTATTGGTTTCTGTTGCAATGACTTTTTGTCCCCACAAATCCTAAAAATGGCTGTATCCCTGTAACAAAATATGTACCATTGGTGAAAGGTTTGTCAGGTAGATCTTAATATCACACATTAAAAATTATTTATTTATTTATTTTATAACAAAACGTTAATCTGTGTTTGACCTCCAGATCTTTCATAGAACGATGTCTGTAAAATATTAAAATGTCAGGCGTTAATATGCACCCATGAAAATCATATCCCAACCCAAGAGGGAGGTTGGGACACCATAGTTGAAAAGGGGCTGATACACCCCTGTGGGAGACAGTGACACCCCCACCCCCAGGGTATTGAGAAATTCTAGGGGCGTGAAGGCACTTCTGGGACATTGTGATACTATCTGTTGAACTTTGCACCTAACCCAAATCCATCTGAACTGTTTGGTGAACTAAGCCAACTCCACCTGAACTGTCTGGTGAACTGACCGAAATCCACCTGAACTGTCTGATGAACTAACCCAAATCCACCTGAACTGTCTGATGAACTAACCCAAATCCACCTGAACTGTCTGATGAACTAAGCCAAATCCACCTGAACTCTCTGATGAACTAACCCAAATCCACCTGCATTGCACTGTCGATTGTTATTATCATCTCCACCCTGAGAAACGAAACATGCATTTTCAAATTTCCTGTGGTGTGGAATCGTGCACCGATATTTCACAAATTGTCTAAATATCAGGGGTTGCATCTCTAAGGAGAACCACCAACAGATATTTAAAGATACGTTGCTACTAAATGATTTGCAAATGTGTGGTGGCGTTGACTGATGCTAAACAAGTAACTTGGATTATCTTCTGCTTGCAGCACAACAGACTGAAGAGAAAATTGTGTGGAGGCGGTGCCGCTGACAGCGCTTCGGTGAAAGTAGATGGCAGCACCGAGCCAGGAGTAGGTGACCTGCCCAACGCCGCATCGTCGCAGGCAAGTCAAAATGACAGCCTGCACAGCGTGTCTGTGAACATTGTCCATGAGATCAACGCAGCGGCGTCTGCTCAGATCAACAATCATATCAAGCTGACAGTAAGTTCAACATTGCACACAGGTGGTGCTCCAGGTAGTGGTGCTGCATCGGGGAACTTGCCATCACCGTCAGGGATCGAAGGTCACCACGTGGACACAAACGCTCATCCGTCGACACCAGGGTTGTCGTTACCGAATGTCTGCAAACGAGAACCACAGGACGATGCAAAGTGTAGTCCACCATCTGACGGCTTCCCCGAGACGATAGGGATTGCGGATGTTGACGAACTTCAGGCGATACTTGACACGCTGGAGAAAGAAGGTGACATCACACCAGAGCTGATGAAAGAGTTTGATCTAGAACTGAAAGACGTTGAGGCTGGTTTGAGCCAGCAGCCAGCAGTAAAGGAGGAAGAAACCAGGGGAAGAAGTGTGGGTAAAAGCGGGAATAACTCCGCGACGGGGAGGGGTGCCTTCGCAGACGGTGCGGATAGCTCTGCCACGAATAAGGGTTCACCAGCTCCGGGGGTACAACCTGCAACGATGTTCCCCGATCCAATCTACCAAGGTGGCGGTAATCCACAGGGTGGTCAGAATTTCAATGGTATGGTCGCACCACGTGGTGCTACCGTACGGTATGCCAGCGCACGGACACCAGCTGCGCCAGGGGCACAGCCACAGCTCCTCACTGGCGATACTGGTCCCGCAGCTGAGACCCTAAAACAGATGGCAGCACAGCATCAGAATCACAAGAGTGACACCCCGTATGCGCCAAAACAAACCATGACGCCTTATCGTGCCGACGGCTTCTCTCCTGATGGGTATGTGCGCCGCATGCCAGCACCCCATCCTGGGGGCGGGTACCCAGGTTACGCACCCCAGGGTTACAGCCCTGTACCACAGAATGGGATGTACCCAGGATACGGGCAGCAGATGGTGAACGGGATGCCAAGACCGCCGTCAATGTCGAAGCATGACCCGTCGCTGACATATGGCGCCACAAAGCCGTTGTGTCACTACTCGGAGCCAATGATGGCTGCGTCGATGTCACCAGCGAATCCGTCGTCACTGCAGCAGCTCCAGAACCAAGTGCAGTCGCACTTCAGTGGTGCGGGCCCAGCGTCGTCGCCCGGGGACATGCGTGTTGAGCTCGGGCAAACGCAGCACATGCAGATGACTCACGCGGGTCAGCAGGTTGTGATGTCACAGACACAACACATGCAGTACAGCAACACCGGGCTGCCACCGGGGGCGCAGATACCAGCCAACCCCCAGCAAGGGTTCGGTGGGGGCGTACCTGGGACGCCGCCCGCCTACATGACAGAACAGATGAAGATGCAGCAGCTGTATCAGGAGAAAATGATGCAACAGCAGCAAATGCAGCAGTCGTCGGTGGCGTACATGGCTCGGCCGCCGCCCGAGTATAAAGTGCACCCTGATGGCGGTACAGCGAACTATCCGGCGCAGCGGGTGAATCCACTTGAGACAATGCAGCACATGGTGAACCAGACAAGTCCTCCACCAGGGGGCGTGATGGGTGCCGCAACCAGTCGGACTTCGCCGTTGGCTGCAGGCATGAAGGGCAACGTCCCATATCCCACAGGGCATCCCATGATGCCGTCTGGCCAGATGGCGCTGCCAACTCCAGTGAGTGGAACTCACCGCCGTGCTGCAGTGAAACCTGCTGGGAGCGTCTACACGAGCGCTCTGATGCGAGGTCAAAGGCCGCCGAATGTCAATGTCGGGCCGGAGGGTCTAAATATATCGCAGCAACGCGGCAGCCATAAAGCAAACTGGCAACGACCGATGCTAGCTGGTGCCACTGTGCAGATGCCGATGCGGCCGCACATGCCCGGTAGCGGCATGCCATCAGGAATGCATTATGGGAGTTATGGGAATCAGACGGCAATGCCCCACCCTCAGATGCAGTACACTCAACAGCAGCAGCAGGCAGCTATGGCTGCCAGCGCCGCAGTAGCAGCGCAGCAGAGGACTGCTGAGATCGCAGACGGGATGCGCGTGCCTCCCGTCCACAACCAGATGGCACCACAGTCGACCACCACGATGATGGTCGGACAGCAGCAACATGTTCACATGCGCAATTCGCATGGTGTCGTCACCGACATGAACATGTCACAGTCCATCTCCATGACAACGAATGGAGCCGCATGTCCGCCGGTGGCACCACCTGGCTCGAACACCAGCTACCCAGGTCAGTCGCTAACAGTGGCTCCCCCTGCTGGTGCAACTGGTTCGCAATTCCCGCTGGACTTTTTAGACAATCCTTCAGCAAATGCCACAAACTATTACAGTGAACATAGTGGCGGCGGTGCCCAGGACTTATATTTCATAGACGATTTATTTCCAGGAACATGAACATTCACGAATTTGAATGTGAATATTCACATGGTTGATGATGTTGATTAATGATGATAATTGTGGACGAACGAATTGATTAGTTGTTGAATACACGGGGAACACTGCATTTGCTCTGCAGTGGTTGCCCAGTTGGTTGCGATAAATAATTAATCGGACTGTGTTCATGATGAGAAACGTTTTGTGTGCATGCGTTCAGCTGCAACAGGTTTGTGTGTGTGTGCGTGTGTGTATGCATGTGAACGTGCATGCATGTGTGCGTGTGTGCATGCATGTGTGTGTCGAGAGAAAGTTGTATAGCCCATCACGGACCGTATCTAGTAGTTCACATACATTGGGATTATGTCAAATTGTCGACACATTCAGGTTTAGCCATGTACAAAGTGACGCGCATAAATATGTAGAACACATGTGCGTTGTTATTTAACTCTGTTTCAGTCAGCAATCTCAATTGTTTTTCAGCATCCTAATTCAACGTCACATTATTGGTGTATATTAAGGGTACCTATTCAAAGACTGAAACTGTGAATTGAATCAGAAAAATTTATTTAGGAATTTAAATGATCAGGAGACACTATAGTTGAGTTTGGTATAAATAGTGCACAGCTCCAAAACTGTACCTACAAAACACACACGTGTACATTACGATCATTAATTAAACAAATTTATTTCAAATTTTCAAACACATTCCATCTATCTATTTCTGGGTTTTATTTGAAATGACGTATCCATATAAGTTATTAGTACGTTTTATAAAAGTGAAACAAAGATAATGATGTTTAAAATAATTATTTTACAGTTATTGGTCCTAAACAAATTGTACATTTATTGTACTTATATTAGAAAATGTACATTTATGGTACTTATATTAGAACTGTAAGTATTATTAAAATGTTTCATATGATCATTTTGTATCGTTTGTGATCAGTTCTAAGTACTAGTTCTCAAAAATTATAAACATCTCCCTAACTATTGTTGTTAGCCACAAAAAGATGCACTGCAAGGTTAGCTCTTAACTGTTGCACAACAGTTTCCATTGTATTTATAATATCTTGTTTGGTAAAAATAATAATATCTATACTAAACGTGTTACCATAATGACTTTTTGTGTCTTAATATTAAAAAAATACAAGATTTGCCGATGAAATAAAATGGCAGTTTTACGAAAATTATATATTATAGAGATCACTTTGCAGGAGTTATTTGCTGACTGCTAAATCTTTAGAGGTGAGATATAACGTTTTTCATTGGATGTCAAATCCCGTTTTATGTCATTTCTGCCGGTAAACAATGGTGTACTCTCTACTGTTATAGCAATACATATCAAAAGTTAAAACTAAGTATAGCATTTGTAATTTAGATGAAGGGGCCTACTCTGAGATCAAGACATTTAGACAATTGTGATATTTCAAGTATATGAATCCCCTGAACTAACTCGGTACGAATTCATATAAAAATCATTGTAGCTTACATTCCATTTAATTGGGTCTTCGATGCAGTATTTGAACATCACTGGGTTAATTAAATAGGCCGCAGGTGTAGTTTACATGTTTTATGTTATCGTATTCCTGGAGCTGAGGAAAAGTCCCTCAACCCACATTGACCGCAGTTTGGGATTCAGATTATATAACCCGAAGATTTCGCAATCCCAAATAGCACGGACTATTTCGTGAGACTATTTTTCAAATGATGTAGATTTAACAAGATTGCCATCCCAAACAACAAGTACCAGATGGCAAGTGGACAAGGAAGCCATTGGCTTATCAAGAGTTCAACAAATCTCGTCTATGTGTAGCCTGCCCTTATCAAATATCTGTCAATTTTATTTTTAAACATATTCACACTACTAGCATTAACACAATCATTTGGCAGTTTGTTCCATTCATTTATCACCCTCTGCGAGAAAGAGTACTTTCTCATGTCCAACATACACTGCTCCTTAACTAATGCTGCTTTGTGTCCTCTGGTGCTACTGCCTTCTTTAAGTTTGAACAACATATTCCTATCAACATCCTCATAACCGTTCACTATTTTAAACACTTCTATTTGGTCTCCTCTTAGTTTCCTGGTCTCTAGTGTTGTCAAACCACATTGTAATAAGCGACTTTCGTAACTAAGGTCTCTCAATTTTGGAATCATTTTAGTTGCTCTTCGTTGTATTCTTGCTAGCTTATCTATGTTATTTTTACGATACGGCCTCCATGCTTGAATACAATATTCCAAATGTGGTCTAACTATTGCTTTGTACAGAGGTACAATTAGCTGTTTCTCCTTATGCATGATAGTTCTCCTAATTAGCCCTAGAATTTGATTTCTTTTCGAAGCAGCAATCCCACATTGCTCTGAAACTTTCATGTCATCACTAAATGTTACTCCTACGTCCTTTTCTTGTGTGGTTCTACCTAGTACAGCATTCCCCATTTTATATTCTTCGTCCATGTTTCCATGTCCTATGTGTATACATTTACACTTCCCAAAATTGAACTGCAGGTTTGCGTAATAACTTTTGGAAAACAGTGTTAAGTTCTGTTCATGTTAAAAACGAATGCGTATTTCATAGTGCGGATCCAGTTTCATAGTGCCAGAGGTGCCAAGTTGTGTCGGGAAACATGCGTGTGATCACGGCGGATCCAAACCTTGAAATGTCAACAAGCGGCGTCTAGTTTCCTAACAGGACACCATGTGGCAGCATTAAAGTGATAAAATTTCCACTGAGAACAGCATTTATACTATTTCATTTACGTATGCTGTAGCGGTTTATTTAAATACGGTATATGTGCAATTGCACTTAATAATTTGTTTTTAAAATGTGTTCACTGACAAGAAAACGTGTAGTATTTTTTATTAATATTCTTAGGATATTCAAAGGCTTCAATGATACGGCAGAGTAGTTTGAATCTTTACCTATAAAAAGGGCAAATATCAGATACAGACGACTTTACGCAGCTAAAACAATGAGGCGCGGATCTATCGCCAGTAAAACGCGCCACGTACCACGATCACGTGTTGGCAGGGAAACGTCAAACAGCACGCGCGACGTCCCCGACGATGATAAGAATAAACTAGGGGATCCCCTTCATGACATGCGCTATCAGCGCGTCCATGGAAATAATGTCTATACGAACACGCGCATGGAAATTAGCGTATATATTTGTATTAGTATTATTTATTGAAACGGCCAATATGCGTGATATTTACCAGTATGTGTGAGATTTACAGTTAGCTGCGTGAGACCGTGAGACGGAAGTTGTACACAACCAGCCTGGGACCCCCCCTCCCCCCGATGATAGGCATTGGATTCGACAACCAACATTTCCGACCGACTGTGCGACGCTGCCACAAGTCATGATTGTTTTTTACGGGAAGACTACATTTTTCTCATAAACGTAATACTTCATATTTCACTGGAGCATTTAGTGGATAATGTTCAGTGTATACACCTCAACTGGTCAAATAACAACGCAGAGGCCAGAACAACTGGACATGAATGAAAATAATTAGCCATATTCACCACCAGGTGGGGACAGATCATGTCATGATTCAGCCGCAGTTACCGACATGTAAAATTAATTACCCGGCTGGGTCGAAATTGAGGGGTATCAGTTTTGGGTGTGTTTTTCTTTAAAATAGAAATATGTCGTTTACACAGGATGTCGGTTAATCGATATTTAACGTTCGTGTGAAAGTTTAAAGAAAATCGTTGAAAACATTTTCCCAGGGACAAAAAAACGATACAATGGCTACAAATGACGAAAATAAATGTCTCACCACCGGGTAGTACCCCAGTTTCTCAACTGACTCGCCTGCCGCGCTAGATCACCCTGGACAATTGGGGGCGAACAGTGCGCCCGTCTCCCGGGTACGTTGCGCTGCCAGCAAAGTACTTCCTGTGCTTATTACGCAGAGTACTTCCTGTACGGAGTACAAAGTGACAACACTAGTCTCTTTGAACAATGGCCCAAATACAGCATACGTATAACCTGTTAAAAGATTAGTGTGAGTGAAAGTTCGTTTACTTACTTTAGTAAGCATTGGAACCACGTGACCGCATTCACATCTATTCGTTCATATTCAGCTTCGTTAGTGACAAAGTTCATCAATATGATTAACTGTGGTAAGCCTACAATTGTGTATTTAAACGTCACTATAATTTTGGGTTCGTACATAGAATCCACGAACAATATGAACGACAATTGAGAAATTATATAATGCGTGCGCCGATTATTTCATATAAACGGACACCCTAGCACCCGCTATTAAAAACGTTATACTTTTACGTCAGATAAACTTCTGAAAAATATAGAATCACATATAGATACAAAGAGCATCAAATCGATTAAGAAATCATGTGAAATTTGTCTAAATAATGCATTCTTCGCCTTTTAAATTGGCCTCCAATTCCCCAATATTTCTTCGTCGATATGAATGTTTTAACAATGTTGTCACGTGGATGAGAAAGTTATTGATTTGGTGCACATGGCTATGATTGATTGAAGAGTATCCAGGTCTATGATATACCGTTAACTAGGGCAAATAGCAAGACAAGTGAGAACAGTGCATGTTGTGCTTTGAGACCCGGGCGATAGGAGCTCAATTTAGACGTGTGTTTAATCCATAGAGTTTAGTCCAAACGCAGCCTGACGTAGCCTGCGCGGCCGCGGTAAAGCTACGCGAGTTCAGATCGTTAGCGCGTAGTCAGCGCTGCCGAACTCCAGGGTAGTGAAGTGGTATCTCCGTTACAGTGGTTTTTAACCAAATAAGTGACATTGTCGTGAGTTATCAGCCACAGTTTTGACCTGATTGAAGACTCCAGGCACGTGTTTACAGATGCATTTCATTTAAATATAGCGATATCTTTTAATCATAAAGATCATTGCCACTTTGTAAAAACATAATTAACTTTGTGGTTTTGTTTTCTGAACAGCCCAAAAGAAAATATTTGTTTTTCAGCAACCAGCGCCATTGATTTTCAGCCCTTGTATGCCGCTACTGTCTCGAGAGTGGTGTGGATTCCTGTCGCCTGAAGTATGACCCGAAACTGAAACCCAGGCACGTTGGCAGGAAGTTGGTCTGGCTGTTTAAAACAGATTTCATTGGATACATGTTAACTGAACGTTTTAAGTATGTGTCTGTTCCATTATGCAGTCTACTCAGAGTTCCCGTGGTTATTATTTAAAGGCGGCTCCTTTTATGTGTGATATAAACCGTTTGTAATGCAAGTAAGACTAAGTAACGGACCCACAGACGTATCGATTAATAAACATGGCATATGAAATGCATAGACAGCTCCCCGACAACACCAATCGATAAGCACAGAAACAGCTCGTATAGTCACACCAATCGATCAGTGCAGCCGAAACGTTAGCCTGCGCACGCCCCAAGAGGATTGAGCGCTACTGTCAGCACTGCGTCGGCTTCAGAGCAGTATATCTCCGGAATCAACCCATCCTCACCACAACCTGATTCTTCTGAGCATGCAGGCGTGGATATTGATGTGTCTAACCCCTTTTTACACACGGCGTCATAGCGAACGCTAGACGCTGCACAAAGTAGGACCTAGTTCCATTATAATGAGCGACAATGGACTGGTATTTTTTGTAGACCTGCATGCACAAGAGAGAGAGAGAGAGGGGGGGGGGAGGGGAGGGATATGAAAAATTGGGTCAGAGCGGGAGAGGGAGAGAGAGGGTTCGCTGAAATCTGCGTGCAGTCATCAGTCATTGTGGCACAGGCAAAGTACGCACTGCCACGTTTATAGACGCGTTAAATGTGGGACAGTTCAGTCGCGAGCACAAAAGCTACACATTATTTTAGTTAATCAAGTTTATTTTGCATAATTAATTTACATCATAAGTATTTTGCATTCGACATTTCAACTTAGAACACAACAAGAGCACACGCCAAACTTTAAGTTTGACTTCCTCTTATGTCGGGACTAACTCCAACGGCTTCAATTCAAAAAGTCCGCCCTTGACTAAATCCGTTATACAGACTGTCATTGGTGGAATTTTCTTATACCGAAAAGTCCGTCCGCCAGATCCTTTGAGTGGTTCGTTCTAACCCTTATTTTGTCCAAACCATTGAACTGTTTCAAACACCTTAATATATAGCCACCGATGGTTGTGTGAAAACGCACAAATGAGAGCAATTAAATGGCTTCATGTATCCACCAATAACCGCAAACCCCTTCATCAAAATCCTAGATACAGGTCTGCTTTGGTTCTGTATCCTACGTACAATTACCGTAGTAAGTAATCCCATGCGTCGCGTTTTGAAAGGGTGTAGTCCGGTCATGGAAACAAAAAAATATCTAGCACAATGATAAGTTGCTACAACGAGCACTCTTTGGCTGCCCAACCAGACTGCACGAGTTACAAAAAACATACGAGAGACGAACCTGTTGCTGTCTCGCTAAACGTACGGCCCACGTAGGTAGAGAGGGTGGGCTTTTCGACAAGAGATAGATTGCTCGGCACGTAGCTATCTATTAACACCATTGAGTTCATTTTAAAGGCATTACCAGAACGCCGACCAGACACGAGAGCGCAACAACAGACAGGCTGCAGAAAGTCGGTCAAATCGTTAAAATATTTATGCAAGTTTTCCACGTTCAACGCGGTTTAAAATATAAAATTCATCGCTCGCGCCACCGGAAGTAATCGTACAGCAAACAATACCTGTTTAATCAGTTCTCGTTTGTATTTTAGCTGGGCACAGTGTACTATTGATTTTGTCATTGAAAGTAATGTTAAAAATAAGTCAGGCAATTCCACAGTGTGGCAGAAGTACGATTCGGTTTTAATAAAGATATTTAAAATGATGATCTGCACCCTTATGGCATGGCACGGGACGTGCATCGCATAGTCGAGAGCAGGTGATTGGTCGGTAGTGTGCGGTTTCGCGTGGCGTCATCTCATAATCAAACAATCAGTGATCAAAATAAAACACTACGTCAGCGGGGTGGTGGCCAATGCGCGTGCACGACTGCACGTGCATGCATGCAGTGAGAATGGACATGCATTGAAATCGAAAATTGGAAAAAAATTTAAATAATTTTTTATAAGCATCACCGTCATGTGTATGGAATTTCAAATGTGTGTCCAACAACGAAGTGTGTACCCATGTTCATGTCTTCACTTCATAGTTTGGCTATTTCAGATGCTCCTGCATGTAGAGACGAGGCGGTGTATTAGCACTAATTATCAATGATCGATCTGTTCATGGTGAGAACCATGTCGGAGGCCTGCCTTGGCGTTGGTGTCACGTCTGTAGCCACGCAATCACCATTTTACTTCTGCGTTTGTGATCTTGTTCCACTTCTAGCTCTAGTTAGTGTTCTATTTCTTGTTCCTCGGTAGTATACAGGTTCAAATTAATGTGCTGCTAGCGGTTGGTGGCGTCATTGGAGGCGCGCGGCGTCACATCCGGGCACCTGGCGTCCTGCGATGGCGCCACCTGGCGGGTTGTTACGACACTACTTTATCGCTACTTTTGTTGTTTCACTGTTTTGCTGCTTCACTACGTCGTTGTTTCACCACTTCACTGCCTTTGTTATTTTTGCTGTTTCACTGTTTTGCTGCTTCACTACGTCGTTGTTTCACCACTTCACTGCCTTTGTTATTTTTGCTGTTTCACTGTTTTGCTGCTTCACTACGTCGTTGTTTCACCACTTCACTGCCTTTGTTATTTTTGCTGTTTCACTGTTTTGCTGCTTCACTACGTCGTTGTTTCACCACTTCACTGCTTTTGTTATTTTTGCTGTTTCACTGTTTTGCTGCTTCACTACGTCGTTGTTTCACCACTTCACTGCCTTTGTTATTTTTGCTGTTTCACTGTTTTGCTGCTTCACTACGTCGTTGTTTCACCACTTCACTGCTTTTGTTATTTTTGCTGTTTCACTGTTTTGCTGCTTCACTACGTCGTTGTTTCACCAATTCACTGCTTTTGTTATATTTGCTCTTTCACTGTTTTGCTGCTTCACTACGTCGTTGTTTCACCACTTCACTGCCTTTATTATTTTTGCTGTTTCACTGGTTCACTACTTGGCCACTTCGCTGTGACGGTGGTCAATGTAGGGAGGGAGGGAGGGAGGGAGGGAGGGAGGGAGGGAGGGAGGGAGGGAGGGAGGGAGACGTATACGGTAACGACTGAAGAGACGACGGCCAAATGTGGATGGGAGTGCAGTAGAGTGTATTGGATGAAGATGCTGACAGAAGTAAAGGTAGGGGAAGACGGGCGGAAGATGTTTGTAGATGGAATCAAATGCAGGACAAAACGAACGAAGGTAAACGTACGTGCGGCCACTTGTGGCCATGTACGAGCGCTTCAATGTTAATATATATGAAAAGAAGTGCATATTGATTATAGTTGATGACGTTGTTCCCTTCCACACAAGTGCACCAGAGCGCATTCTTCACTTCAACCTATGTGCGCCAATAGTAGCTGACTAATGCTAAAAGATACGAAGAAATGTTCCCTAACGTTTAACAAGTCAACATTTTACATATTTGAGCACTAGGAGCTGTCATTAAAAGGAACGTTTGGCGGAAAAGGGGCAGACGGGCGGAAATGCATGAAGTAATTTGCGAGAAAGGCCCAGAGGGTGCCGTCTGTGTGCAACTTTATTACTCGGGCACTCTGGATTGCCGCATATGTGCTAAATATAGAATGACGTCATGCTGTTATGACGCGCTGCTGCCGTAAAGCTGACCGCTGCAATTGGTGAGTAGTTCACTCAAACCAACTTTTCTTAAAACAAGCTAGTACAAACAGTTAGCAAATGAAAGTGTACCAAAATTAACTAAAACAAGAATATAAACAAAACCATAAACTATTGTCTCATTTTAGTGATCATCAACGCGTGGTTGATAGAGGAAAGTCGGTTTGAGAGGTCGACAGGTCAATTGGTTGGTCAATCGACTGGTCGGTTCGTCTTCATTGCTTTCGCTTGCAGCCCGAGCATGGTGCAAAGATGTCTTCAACATGTTGTTAATCATAATGCTGGCGTGTCACGAATGACAATAAACTTTGTACTACTGCCGTCCTTATATGCGATTTGTCAACCTTCTAAAGCGTGTGACGCCACAAACCGCTAGCAGGACATTCATTTGGACCTGTATAATAGTTTCCTCTTTTTGTTCGCATTCTATTTCTTGTTTTTCTTCTTGTTCTTCTACTTGTTTTTGTTCGTCTTGTTCTACTTGTTTTTGTTCGTCTTGTTCTACTTGTTTTTGTTCGTCTTGTTCTACTGGTTTTTGTTCGTCTTGTTCTACTGGTTTTTGTTCGTCTTGTTCTACTTGTTCGTGTTCTTTAAATTAATTTTTTTAGTCTTTAACACAGTTTTATATGTATTTGTTTTTATGTATAATATCATTGTGTCTATACATTTATTAATTGAATGCTTTTTATGTAAAGCGCATGAGCCTTTTAAGGAGATTGCGCTATATAAAAATAAAGTTATTATTATTATTAAAGTTATTATTCTTCATCATTTAGGACCCGATATAAATAATAACCTCTGAAAATTAACAACTTTGAAATCCCCGTTCTGCCCGGCAGCGTTGGTTATAGCCCTTCTCAATGTTGCGAGGTAATAGACTAATAATATGGAAACATTTTGCCAATTTCCAACATGTTCCACACGATGATCGAGAGTTCACGTGAGCATGCACAAAATATCTATTCAAAAAATCAGTCGGAGTTTTCTTTTATTGACTTGTTCAAAATGGATTTTGAAAACAACGCGATTTTTTACGGAATGCTTCCTGCACATTAGTAACAAAATACACGTTGCACTCGCAGTACCTCGGCCATCGGCCGTCGCCGTCTGCGGACATAACTCGTTTCCGATGCCGGGGTCGGTTTACCAGGCGTAGACGGCCTCCTGCGGCCGTCGCCAGTGCGGCGTCGGCCGGGGACGATAGGAAACTGGCGGCTCGTCGTCACGCGCTCATTACACGGGTAAACGTTGCCGCCGTCTCAAATGTCAGTGCGAGCAATTGTCGGCGACAGCGGGACAATGTCGGGGCAACAACTTGGGCTTTCTGAAGACACCGGAAGTCGCGTAGCCGTCTGTCTGGCTCAGAATGACAGCAGGAATGAATAGGAACCGATGACAAGACAGTCGGCGAAGTTAAATGCGTCGTTAAGGCATTGTAACGCGATGTCACGAGTTGTAAGGTGAAATAGGTGTCGCAACAAAGGCGTTGCGTATAGAATAGGGTGGGGTAGGTTACATCATTTAGGGTGATGCCAAAAGTTTGATGGCGTGTGTTCAGGAAGGAACTTTGTCAAGTTGGTGAAATGATTCTTGTACAAAATATGATATAATTAATTTATTTATTACAACAACATCTGTGCCTTCCTCTGTTAAGAAGGTTGAAGGTAATTCTTGTTCTAGGCCAGGGATCAGCAAACTTTCTGGGACGAGGGCCAACATTTGGAGTGCTATGTTAAGGCGGGCCAACATTTGGAGTGCTATGTTAAGGCGGGCCAACATTTGGAGTGCTATGTTAAGGCGGGCCAACATTTGGAGTGCTATGTTAAGACGGGCCAAAGCTTTTAAGCACGGAAATGTAATGAATGCAGTCAATACGAAGGATGGTGCTGCATATTCTTCGACAACTGACCGAACTGTGGGCAGAGCGGAGAGATTGAGAGTCGCAGAAGATCCCTCAAACGTGTGTCCTTGAGTCGGCACCGGAGGTTGTTCTTTGTGTGATTCATGGCTGAGAATCCTGATTCACATGACCATGTACTGTCGAAAAGCACCAAACATTTCTGTGCTGCTTCGATCAGCATTGGAAATCGCACAGGCACTCGCGTTGCCCAGAAAAGCACGAGATCGTCTTTCGCAGCATTAAACTAATTTTTTTAGTCTTGGTACCACCTTGAAATCGATGAAATTGTCCTGCAACGCTGCTTCGTCGACTGCAAACGACAATGTTTGGCAAATAGCTGGCTCCGCAGTAAAAGGGCTTGCGTCAGTCACCGAATCGTCCATTGAATGCGGTCTCCAGACTGTTAAGCACATCACCAAGTATCCGCTTGGCGTCTGCGATACGTTCATCGTCTTCGCCACAGAATTCTCTGGTGAACTTGAAGTGCAGAACATTTTGAAAACTGTCACCATTGTCATCGAAGCCCTTCGCCGCTTCGTACAAATTACACAGCAACTTGTGCTGTCCTTATAGCAGCAGGTTTAGCTTATTTAGGTGTCCGAAAATGTCAGTCAGAACGCACACCCGAAACTTGTCATCTTCCAGATGGGCAACTGGGTGATCAATTTCTTTGAGAAAACTCACGATGTGAGCAAGCAGTGCAGCAAATCTCTAAAGAAATGCGCCTCGACTCAGCCAACGGGCAATGTTATAGAATAGCACATCGCCGAATTCTGCATCATCAAGTGCAGCCAAGTGTTTTGGAACCTCCTGTGGTTGAGAGAACGTCCGCGGATAAGGTTCACGCTCTCTACAACAGTTTACATCGTATTCTGCAGACCACAGCCTGCTTTCGCGCACACTGCTTGCTGGTGAATTATGCAGTGGTATGACATCAGATTCGGCTTTCCGATTTCTTGACGGAACAACGCAATGAATCCAGCTTGACGACCAAGCATGCTGGACGCGCCGTCAGTACACAGAGAAACAACATTTCCCACGTCAAATCATTTTCTTCGCCGAACTTCAATTGCGCAATGCTGTCGTTGTGCCCTTTAATGGGATCAGGCACCGGAAGTCGTGTGATACACCTTCGTTGAAATACCGAACAGATACCATCAGCATCAGTTGTGCCGTGTCACTTCTGTCGGTGCTTCCGTCGAGAGCAAGTGAGAAAGCAGGACAGGCTCGCAACTTAGTCATCAGCTGCATGAAAATATCACCACTCAACTCATCACATCGACGGGCACATGAAAGTGGCAGTTTCCCAATCTGTTGCACGATGTTATCTTTGTTCTGAAAACCAGGGAACAGAACTTCGGCACTGGCCATGAAAGCCTTCTTGAACAACTGTGCGTGAGTACGCGGCACCTGGTGTTGAGCGAGTAAGTAACAGATGCGATAGCTGGCTTCATTAAGATGGCTCGAAGTGTCTGTAAACACAGATACTCTCTTCGTCTCGCCCAAGTATGCATCAAATCGTTTCTTGAACTCCTTCGTGCGTTCGTCTTTTCCCACATATGCACAGTCAAAACACTTTTTATGCTTCGAATCGTAATGCCGTTTCACGTTATAGCGTTTCAAATCAGCAACGCTTTCTCTGCATATCACACATCGCTTTTTGGTCATGTTCGCGATAGCAAAAGAAGTATTCATGGTCCCATGCAGCGTCAAACGCTCTCTTTCCGGAATAATCAAAACGACGTTTTTTCTCCGATATTCGCCATAGTCTTGAGATTCCCAAATTGAATGTTAGCTGTGTCGAAGATGACTTGTTATTGAGCGATGTCTCACCCGGGTTTCTGGGAATCGAGCGTTAGCTTCTGTTATATTAACAGTAGCGCCGCCTAGCGAACATCACTGCAAAGGTGAAGGTTGTTGCTATTTAAATGTGTACGAAGTTTACTCTGGCGAATTTACATTAAGTGAACAACAAAATTAATGCTTCATAATATTTGAAATTTGTGTAAGCTCTATGGTTGTTTTGTAAAGTTGAAACAGTTGGCATAATTGTATTGAAACCCATCAGGAAACACGTTATTTAATGCTCATAGAACAACTGGAAAATTGGTACTGAAAAAAATTATATTGCTGGCACGGTCACGCGGGCCAGTTGAAAGCAGGGCTGGGGTCAATTCCTTTCAATCAATTCCAATTCCGCTCCAATTCCTTTCAATTCCAATTGCAATTCCTTTTTTTTGCAATTCTTTTTAGTAATTCCAATTCCTTTCAAAATCGTTCGATTCCAATTCCCGCTCCCGCTCCAGCTCCCGCTCCAATTCCACATAACGACAAAAGTAAACAATGAAAGATTAATGTGCATGTAGCATGTCATTATTCTTTGCATAATCATTATGACTATCATACATGTGTAATGTACATTCATGCATGGTAATTAAGTTACATAGAAATGAGCAATCCACAAAAATTATTTAGAGTCATTTTATTGAAGTAAAACTGGAACCCTTCATTAACCCGCTAGCAAGTGGCAACATAAAGAAATCATAAGATACTGGCATGAATGACAGGATTTCAGTTTTCAGATACTCAATGCATGAGTTCATAGCATTATCATACACATAGCCGCCTACAACAGGCTAGAAAAATATTGGTTGATGTCACAAAAAAATCAGATGCTCAATTCCTTTCCATTCAATTCCAATTCCTTTTGTTCAACATTTTCAATTCCAATTCCAATTCCTCTCATTCAAAATCTTTCAATTCCAATTCCGCTCCAATGCCGGATTTGGACTTGGAATTGAATTGATTAATTCCAATTCCTTTGGAATTGACCCCAGCCCTGGTTGAAAGCGGGCCGCGGGCCAGAGTTTGCGGACCGCTGTTCTAGGATGTTCTCGTAAAATTGTCTGTGTTGTTATTGGTACATTATATGATGTTTCGACAGGCCACCTATTTGAAAAAGTTCACAATTTGGCATATCTTGGTAGCACCATCTCCGATGACGCGAACTTGTACATGGAATTGGAGAAGTGTACAGCCGGGGCATCGATCATATTTGGTCGGTTGGGCAAGCGTTAGTAGAAGACTCACCATGTGACAATCAGGGTGACATGTCAAGTGTACAGAGCATAGTACTCTCCTCGCTGCTCTATTGAGCGGAATCACCGAAACTGTACATAAAACTGGATGCGTTAGATATAAGACACATTAGATTCATCAAGGGTATAACTGGAGAGATCACACAACTAACAAAGAAATACCCAATAGAGCACACACCCCGAGCATGGAACAGTTTCTGATGCAAGTCAATCTCAGATGGACAGAACACGTGGCTCGTATGGATGACAGCAGCCTTCCTGAGAAAATTGTGTAGGGGAGCTAGACCGGGC